>JASSUY010007865.1:0-22969 GCA_032466535.1 Forpus xanthops | reverse complement strand
ACCTCCCCATCATTTGTACTTATAATGTTGATGTAAAAAGATATTTCTATTGATGTCAGGTAAGGGAACTCTGTTACCAAGTTATAACAGCATAATAACAGCCGTCTGCAACACTGGCGTCAGCATCTTTATCATAGATACTGATTTGGACTAGGTGATTTCCCAGCTCTCAGGGAAGGGGAGACTCATTCCCATTCCAAGAAGCTCCTACTTAGAGAACCATCACACAAATGAACAGAGATTAGGAACATGTGACAGTCTCTGCATATGTGAACTGCACTCCAAAAAGGATTGCAGAGAGAAATGTTATTAAAGAGCTTATGAAATAAAGCACAGGCAGGATAGAAGCTTTATATTGTGAGAAAAAAAGCACTAACTGACAGTTGAAAACACACAAAGAATTTAACTCCCAAGGAAGTCCAACCAAAACATTTGCTTAGAGTTGTATTATACCACTCTGAAGTTGTATTAATAGCATATACTTTAAATACCTGCTGATTATAGAATCAGTCTACAAATTTGGTATCAGTGGATTCACTGAGAAAGGATCTGTGATTTTAATCTGTGCAACAACACTGACAATTTAAAGTTTATTATCTCACAACCTATCCCAAGGTTAATGATTCCCAAATCTCTGTTGGATTAATATAGTAATGATTTAACCTGCTTTACAATCTATTGAGCTTCAAACCTGACAGCTCATTTAAGAATAGATATTACAAATTCTACAGGTCTGGTTTGGGAGAAAATCCTACATCTTGAAGAAAAGAAACAAAGACTTCACTTTTCTGATTGGTGAGGAGCCTCTTTGCTTTGGTTTTGCTTTTCCCAGAAAGATGGTTGCTGCTCAAGAGGCACTGAGCAGTAAAGGCAGCTGGAAGCTGTTAGTCTTGGTGGAGGTGAACTGTGTGGTTAGAGGGCAGAGAGAGAGAGGTCAGAGGTATACAAGATCAATACAGTATTGTACAGGAATTGCCACAGCGGACACCTTGTTGCTACTTTGTGTGCGCACTTATAAATACCCATCCATACCACCAATCCCTGGCTCAGCTGAAAAAGGCTCTGTATCTTTGACGTGAGGCAAGAAGATCTCCATCCCTGCAGTTCTACTGAGATTACTCAGCTGTGAACAGATAACTCAATACAAAGAAGAGGAAGAAAAAGCAAGGAAAAAAGTAGAAGCAGACAATTTCATAGAGCCCAAACCAGACAAGACTCTCTCTGATGACCAAGGGAAAAGCTTTGATAAACGGTAGGGCAGCTCCTCAAATCCAGGTCTCTGAAAGTGGGGGTGGAACACTGCAGGAAATAATGTGAGAGTCCCTGCTGTGGGAGTCAAGGGAGACAGGGAAAATAGTTCAGGTAATAAAAAAAATGTTAATATTACAAGAGTGGAATGCATCTGAGTATAATTCCTGACTTTTAAGTTCAGTTTTCAAATCTTAGAGAAAGAAAGAGGCAGCCCTCTGCCATCTCACTGGTTTGTCACATTGGGTTTAAGGTATAGAATAAATCAAAACTTTTTTTCGGAACATGGTACAAAGCAGCGCATTAATAATACATGAAAAATGTTCATCACGTTGGTGTGCATCAGTGGAAACACTATTTTAAAGAAGCTACGAGCAACACATGAAAAGATTTGACCCAGGTTTCACTTGGGGTGGGAGCAAGGCAAGCATTTCTCTTACTCATTGATGTGCTATGGCTGTGACTTGCTTCTTAGGTAGAGGAGTTGGGATCCCAAAGCAGGGATGATTCTTTCCCCCCCACACAAGCAAGTGAAGAAGTTTGAATCCTCTGAGCCATCCCCTCTAAGTGCATTCAAGAGGAACAGAGAGAGAAATAAACCAAAACCTCCCAGTTAACTGGTAGCTGCCATGCCTTTTCCTCCTCTACATGCTGAATGTTTTAATATCTAAAGACTGATGTTTGCTGAGAGCAGCAGTCATTTTTGTGCTGTAGTGCAGAGGACTGGGACACATGCACATGCCCACATCCTCTGCCTTTCTAAATGGCTTTGCTTTCTTTCCTCTTAGCTTCCAGATACATGCTGGAATAAGAATTGTTCTGATTAAAAGTACACAATTGTTATTTATGGAAGAGCATAGCTGCAACAGATACTTGTTTCTAAGCTTGCTGAATCTATTAGCAATCATAGTGCAGGAGAGATCAAAGGGAAGAGAAAATAAACACAAAAAAAGACATTTGTGATTTGGATTGAGGTAGCACCCAAATGTTCCATGCAAAATGAAGCTTCCTGCAGTTGGTGCTGTGCAGGCAAGTAGTGGGTTTTTCTTGTCTTCTGAGGAATCAACAGTCTCAGCATTCAAACTGAACCTGAGAGGGATGAAAACAGATGGTTTCTTCTAATGACCAAAATGAAGAAATGTTCATTTTTACAGATGATCTTTGCTCTGGGGCTAATTTGGTTTAGAGGAGCTATGGGCACTCTTTCCCCATATCACGATAGGATGAAAAGAGGTATTTGCTTCCCACCACCTCTGTGGGACTCTTCATGAGGAAACAGCTTTGGAGACCTTGTGCTCCAGGAATGCAAGAGCATTGGTTCTACCATCTGTTCTCTGGGAGCTCCCTGTCCTCTCAGGGCTGGTCAAGCATAGTCTGACAATTTGCTTGGTGGATAGAGAGAGAAGGGGGAAAATGGACGGTCACTTGGCTGTGCCAAGCCACACCGCAGTCTGTTACTCCCTGCTCTCCCACACATTGGAGGACTCTTCAGGTGTGCCTGGGCAAGCACAGAGGGAAGGCTTGTGCTTTGCATCATGTCCTATGGGGTAGAAGGACCATAGCTGATGGGCCCTCATATGGCACTTTATATGTCTTTCATTCCTCTCTTCCCATACAGTGCTTCTCCATTCCTTCCCTCTGCCTCTGAGGAGCCCAGAGGTAAGCACGGTTGTTGTCAGACCATGACACAAGGTACACATGGGGGTATGGCCAAGGCACCTCTTTACAGTTACCTTCTGGTGGCCATCACCATTCCATGGAGCCAGGAGAACAATCCTCAATAAACCCATAAACCTAAGCAAGGAGTGGCTCAGCACCCAAAATTATCCTGGTGGATAATTTCCTTGCTGGACCCTGATGTTCAGGTGGAGAGGATGAGAAAAAGGGAATGAACCACTCCAGCAGACAGTCATCGCACTCCGTATATATGCTTTAAGCCTGTTGTCACCATCTTCATTTGTAGTTTTGTGAACTACTTTTAACTTATTTAATAGACTTTCACAATGGGAAAAGAAGACCCTAAGGAAAGAGAATAAAAAAAAGTTACTTTTCTAAGACCTTGCCTTGCAAATTTCAGCTCAGAAACCCCAGAGAATGCAGAAGAGATTAATGAAAATGCTGAGAATCACCATAATAATTCCAACTACCCGCACCAGTGTCAGCAGGCTCAGCAGGGCCTGTCATTAGGAAGCCCCCTTTTAAAATGAGTGTCCTTCCTATTAGTTAAATTATCCAGACTGTGGAGAAGAATATTCCAAGGTGACAGAAATGGGGACAGTGCAGACTGCTAAAAATGAAAATCAGATAATTGCTCATAAATTACTTCTGGGGTCTTTCAAGATCTTTCAGTCTTGCTGACTGAAAGGCAAGTCATTTGGAATGCAATAATTAAAATGAAAGCTGCAACATACAGGAAATGTAGTTGGAAGGAAGATGTTAAGAGATCCATTGTACCTGCATAAATTATCAACTGGTTTTCAAAAGCATCCTGAGTTCCCTCTTAAAAAAGCAAGTATGGATGAGAGCCTGGCTTTGGTCCCCGGTCTCCTTCCAGGACTTAATGTATATTTCTGCCAGGGGCTAAAAAGGAAATGTGTATTATTGTACTTCTTCCTATTTTCTCCCCACTGCTATGTCTGGTTAATACTCAAAGACATCCACCCTTGACACAGGGGACCAGTGGATCCTCAAGTGTGGCACAGCAGCTCTCAGGTCCCTTTGTGTCTTCTGCCCCTCCAGAGGAGGGAGACTGCTGTACTCACATGGGTTGAACTGAAAGTTCCTCCCTTGGGATGGTAGCTCGAGGCCTCAACAGGAAATGTTTTTAAACAGGAGGCCTTTTCTCCTGATTTGCCACATCTGAGGGCAGAATTAATGTCACTTGGTGTTCTGCACAGCCACCTCCATATTAGTGTCTTCAGTAGTTTTAGATGAAAGCTTCTTAGAGACAGAAGGGGTGCTCTGGTGAACTGAGGGTCAAGACATAGTCACCTCTTCAACTGTATTCTCTCTTCTTTTTCTGATCATCCCACACAGCTACCAACTGTTTGGAGCTACAGAAAACATCTGTTAAAAATCCCTCTGACATTCATTTACCTCTGACCACGTTTGGTCTAAAAACATTAAGAAACTATTTCACCCCTCTTGGCCTTTATTGGACTACATGGAGATGTTTCTTACAGACTTCTTTCTTTTTTAAGCCAGACTGTAGTTTGTTAGTTGCTCAGAGGATTTCATGCATGGGCTACTCTATAAATAAGACTTATTATTCCCCAGTGGCAAATGTGGTTTCTTTCTGAGAAGCTGCATAATAGCTCAAGTGGGATAAACAGGAATTTTCTGATGGTGTTAACTTTCACAATTAAACACAATTAAATAGCTCTCTCTATAAGAGGGATAGCTAACCAGTTTTTAAATGACCTTTAGTTTCATACTGAAGCAAGTCCTCTGTCCATAAGATATAGTTTGGCAGCAAGAAAGGGAGGACACAAGCCACCAGCTTGTGATGCTCTGTAGCTCTGCAGAGATAAATGTCGTTCTCCCAGTCAAATTATAGCTAGAAGGAAGTAAGAGGAGCTGTAACGTCTATCACTGGGCTGGTAATGTTACACTGATCTAGTAAGGACAAGGACCAGCAGCTGAAATAGCCTGTGCTGTGCTGTTCAGGGTGAAGCAGGAGGCAAGCACGCAGGACAGTGACTCTGAAGCACGAATGACACCAATTTTTTTAGGGGAATGAAATAGAGGAATTCTATCTTCAAGGTTGATTCCCTGCATTTTTTTGCCAAACTGAATTAAGCCCATGAACATAGGGCAAATGTACATACATTATGGGGCTCCTTTCGTGAATAAAGGATGCTAGGTCACCTAACTTCCATCCAAATGAGCAGGGCAGAGGCAGAGAGAAGTGAAGGTAATTTGAATTCAGAAATCAGCAAATATCACACAAATTCAGAGTTTTCAGCGATCTGTCCCCTGCCCTAGCACAGCCAACATCTCCTTAAGCTGTCTCTCACAGACCTTGCATGACAGATGCTGCAGCCTCCTGGCACTTCCCCTTCCGGCACCTATCTTCCTGCAGTGCCGCAATGCCGGACTTCAGCAAAAAGGAAAGGACGTGGATGATTTTTTCTAGTCATGACATAGATATGATGCTTTTTTCCAGTCCCAGCACCTAAAGTTCTCTTTGCACCTGGTGGTTCAGTACATGCTCAAGATTTCCATAAGAATGAGCCTTTACTATTCTTCCTGCTCTTTAAGCTTGAGAAATTCTTTGCATAGGATTCAGAGCATGGAGGTGAGCGTTCTTGCAGGTTGACCTTTCTATAGTCTGTAATTCTCAGTGGCCATGGTTTCACCTTTATCTGGAAACTTACAGGGAAATATGTCTTCTGGAACAATGAGAAAAAGGTGGATAGAAAACCTGTGCAATTTTTGGGATGACTGAAAAGAATGGTAGTCCCTCAGTGAATGCCTGAAATAAGCAGTCAAGCCCAAATAAAGCGCTCATACTCCTGTTTAATGGCTAGTTCTCGGTTTTGCACTGAAGTCAGCTGTACGAAGTGGTACCTGGGCACGTCAGAGTTAAGCTCACGGAGCTGATGCTCAGAGGCACCTCCAAGGTCTGTGTCTCCAGCATGTGTACCCACCATAGGGGGACAGGGTTTCTAGCTAAACGCATTGAGATGGACTGTGTGTTGCTATTATACATGAAGTATGTGCACACAGACTAGTGGATATCAGATTTATTTGTACACAGGGGAATTTTAAAGTCTTTCAGTGCAGGAACCCTACAGAGACTCAAAGGGTATCAGGCTGCAGAGCTGGTATTTCATGATAAGTCTCAGTTTCAGCACTGTGGGTCTCACATGCTTCCCTTAAATTTCCCTCTTTCTTTACCACACTGCTTCTATATAACCACTATTGACAAAAATTTACATGGGAAGGGTTCAAAAGTGAAAGAGGTTGGAGAAAAACTGCCAACTGGGCTAAAAAGATGAAGCAAATACTCTCCATGAAGTAATAGATTTCTAGTGCTGGTTAGCTGGGACTTTGAGCAGCTTGCTGTACTCACAAGCTTATTTTATACATCGGCTTCATGTAGAATAGCTGCTTGCTTCAGCAAATGAAGAACACACCTTCTCTAATGGAGATTGCCTACCTCAAGGACAAACTAAATGCAGATCTTCAGTTTGGAAAGCATTAACTTTTTGTGCAATTTAGCTAGCAAATGTAAAAATATGCACTTGAGGACTTTCTTCAAGCTGCAGCAGATACATACTGAGAAAAGACCATGAAAATAGAATGACATTGAGTATGAACTCAAAGCTGAGTACTTGAACATGCATTAGCCCAGGTCTAAGCTCCATTCTTGTGCATTTTTTTGAGATGCATACCTTTACATTCATCTCTCTACTCAGACACAGCTTTATTTTCCCCCACCAATAGCAGGAACTTTTCCTTTTTATATAAGCTTCCAGCCATGTAAATCTCTGTATCTAACACAGACACAGTAAAACAAAGTAGTCCTTGTTTACCGTCTAACACTGCCTCTGCCCAATCGATCAGGACTCATCCCCACACCCAAATAAACCAGGTCATGTTTCTGGTGAAGTACCAGTGAAGATAGAAAAAGGAAGAGCGAGTGAGTGGGACTGCCAAATGCAGCTGCAGCATGTGACACTGGGGCAGGCAGCAGAGAGGGGACAAGTGCTTGTGGGATGGAGCAAATTACGCAGCTTGTTTACTCTGCAGTGATGAAACAGAAAGGTCAGTTTCAATACACCCTGGCTTATAGGCTGGCATATATGATTCATATATATGTATTTTAAGTCTTCCATATCTCTGCAGCTCAGGCTGCCACTCGCTTCTAGTCTTCTAACAAGCAGGCTTTTGAACAGCATTCATGCTCGCTTTTTAAGTTCCAAAAGAAGCATCTCTTGCTGTAGAGGCTGCTGCTAATGAGAGATGAGGCAAAGTGAAGAGACAGCTCTGCTCTAGGTCATCTCTGTGCTGTGCCATCCTGCACTGTGAGCAGATGATAGCAACACTCTCCACTGCTCTGGCTGCATCGCGTGGGTCAGAGTCTGTGTTAGCACACAAGTAACCATTAACCTGGCCTTTGCTACTGGCTTCCAGAAACATTTCTGAGCATTCACCTCTCACTCTGCAAATAACAGTTGCATTCAAGGAAATGTCAGCGAGCAACAAGATCGGGCTCACTAGAATAGGAGTCACTGAAAAACAAGGTCATGGCAACACAGACTTCAGTCTGGGCAAACAAAGAAGTTCTGTTTCACTGGCTTGATTTGTGTGACAGGGTCTGCAGAGGGACTACCAGAGCAATGGTACATCTGCGCTTCAACTCACAGCCACAGGACTGGGATGTGGCCACAAAGTCCCTCTGCTCTTCCATCACTGGGCACACACTTGATATTTGAGTGGCATGACCTGTGTGTTGGTCTGGTCTGCAGCAGGAAGACCCATTGAAATGGGTCCTCGGCATCTCTTGGCCCTCGGTCCTTTGGGGTTTTATTCACAAAGCAAGGAAGTAACTCCTGTCTCCAGCCACATCCACTTCACACTCAACACTAGACACGTGAAATATTGAGGTCTGAAATGAAGATAACCTGCTATGTACACAAATGGGTATCTGCGTTATGATTCACAAAATACAGGTTTGAGAACTGTGTGTGCACAGTATGATTATGAATGGTTGCAGCATTGTCTGGCCAAGCTTGCTGGTCAGCAGAAGTGGCAGCTACCTGCAAATCACTGCTGCTGTCAGTGCCACACAAGAATGCCTCAAACCCTGCCTCAGTTCCACTGACTTTGTAATCCCTGGCCAGAAGGAACCAGCATAGGCATAGAGGGATCTGGTACCTCTCCTCCTCCTTACAAAAACTCCTTTATAAGAAACATCCCCACACCAGGAACATCAGTTTATCAGAAGATAAAACTAGTGATGCAACAGCATCTTATGGGGAAATTCCCACACCTTTGGAGGACAACAGTAACAGAGGAAAGACTCTAACCTAGACTTGGTTTGGCTTTGATTTGCTGTGTCTCTCAAAATGAAAAGGAGATCTACACAGTCTCACAAAGACCTGAAAAACAGAGGAAGGAAAGATGATTCTTGCTCATTTAAATGTTCCCAAAAGCCAACCAGTGCTCTCCGCCCACTGCCCCTTTCTCAGCAGAAGGATTCAGGGGCTGGGCTGCTCGCTGCTTGGTGAAGTGGTTGCACAAAACATTGAGCAGAAGTCCTTCTCATTTGCAGCTCTCCAACCTTCAGCAGCATTACAGCAGGGATCAGCTTCATCTGCAGTACAGGGCTCTGCAGTTTATACACCCTCCTCTGTCTTACAATTCTCAAGCTGCACTACATAAGCAAGGAAGCAATAAAAGATGTGGTGCACAGACAAGACTTACAGCCTGCACTCAGTCCTGATGCTGCAAAAAATGACTACCTGAAGCAAAGATCTAAGTTTCACATCATTTATTTAACTTCCGAACATCATATCCTAAGTTTTACAGTGATGGGCACTACAGAAAACACAATGAGAAATTGATGGGTAATTATGGTGGTGATTTTGACTTTTACCGTCATCTAAAGCTGTAGTAAAGTCAGGAGACATAGGTTTATGCTTCTGGAGATAGGTGTTTATATCTAGTTTGTGTCATAAGTGATCTGAATGGAATGGTCACAGCTTGATTCCTAACCAGGCTTAGATAGGACACTGTGATTTAGAATTAGATGGGGTTTTATGTACCAGAGCACATATACTGCACCATTTGGTACAAATGAGTGCGACCGCTTTGGGGAATAAGAGAAAAACAATAAGGGAATAAGGAAAAATAATAATCAGGGAAAAAAAAACACTAATAAGGCAATAAGATAATAGTAAGGGAATAAAGGGAAAATTGAATAAAGGAAATAAAAAGGAAACAATAATAAGGGGGAAGGAATAAGTGAACAGGAAGCTTCATATCAGAAAGAAAGTTGTAGACAGTGATGTGCATTGAATACTCCCTTGGCAGACCCCTGTAACCTGCCTGTGCCTCAGCCTGTAGTCCTTTACACCAGCTTTGAGAGCTGCACTTTGTGAAGCACTGCTTGATTTGGGAGGAAAGGAAGGGGCAGACAGAAGCAGCTGGTGAAATAAAACGTTAGAAGAACAAACCAGATAGATGTTTTAAGTAGCGTGCACATATAGATCACAGGGGAACTCTGAAATGTATGATTAAGTATTGAAGTGGCCATTGCAGACTCCATAACCCCTGACTGCTACAGAAACCCACGCAGGCAGAAGCAGCTCAGGCTGCAGCATCCCTTGATGTCCAGGTACATGACAAAAGCATGAATCATCACACAGCAAGGGACCGGACAGGTCAGACCTGGTCCAGAAATGGGGTCAATAACAAGCATCAAGCATCCATCCCCTGCTGACTCCAGTGGCAGTCTGTGCTTTCTCCCAGGGTACAGGTGACAGTGAGACTTGTCCCTGTCAGCACAGGTGGCCCGGGCTCACTCCCATCAGCCTGTGTGGCCCCACAGGACACCTCTGCTCCTGCGCTGCAATGCCCACATGGGGTTGTGTATGGGGCAGACACTGCTGGAAGCACTGGAAGACAATGCAGGGTGTGATGGGGTGAGATATAACTACATGGGAGCAGCCCCGAGTATGGAGTGCTGCATGGGGCTGGCTGTCCCCCATGTCCCCGCAGCATGCGAGCCACGAGAGGGCACTGAAACACAACTCAAGCGCTGCAATGTGCCTGGCAGGGGGCTCCTGCCTGCCCCCCATCCCCTATCAGAGCTTTGGATAAAATGCCAGAACAAAGGACCAATACAAGGATACATTCATTGCTGCGTGTTTCAACTGCCCATTATGAGGTCTGAAACAAAACCAGGGTGCGTAAATACCCTACAATGGAATGCTTCCTGCGTCGGAAGCTCACGCGACAAAATACGACTTTCTGTTGTAGTTGTTTGTAAGGCTACAGCAATAATTGTATTGAAATTCATTTCTAATTAAACCGTTTGCTGGGCTCTAGGAATCTGCATTGGCATTTATGCTGTGTCCATCATCGCGGTATCGGTGCGCTTTATCTACACAATCAGTTAAGCTTAGTATATTTTAATTGAAAGTCTTTCTGCTGTTACTTCCCCCTTCAGATAATCATTCATGTTATAGCTGCATTTTGTGCTTATCCTATCCTGAGTGATTACAAGAATTATCCTGCCATTATTTTTCATTCTTCCCTGCTTCCCCCTCACTTCCACAATCCCTTTTTACCATAAATTCTCACTGTTATGAGGGAATTTGGTGCAAATCAGCTCACAGGTTTTTTTTTTTTTTTCCACTTTAAACTATAAACCAGATGTAAGAAACCCCCAACATGAAAAACGTGCAGCCCTGAAAGACTGCCAGTCTTGAGAACTGAAAATACACTGCTAATACATTAAAATGCTACTGGAATATGTAAGATGCAAGTCCTGAAACAATTTGAATAAAATATACCCTTAAAATTTGCAAGGGACAACCTCATTGCAAAAAGGGGTGCAAGGAGGACCCCTTACCGTCCTTTTTACACAATGTATTTTCTTCATGTAAATTAAGTTTCCTTCAAAATTTATGTTAAGCATTCTTAGCTCACATTACAATAAAACCAGGAGAGGAAAAAAAAAAAAACAAACCAAGAAATTTGCAGCTTTCTTGCATGAAAGAAAAACATTAAAATCAAAATTATTACGAGAGGTTTTTGATTTGCGTTTGTCCAATAACAGCAGTACATTAACAGAGTGAAAAACCAAGTTGTGCAGATAGCTGTATCAATTAACGCTCTTCTATGAGGGCATTTTTTACTGAAGTCCCTGCAGGTGTGTGTTTTTAAATCTGATATTCATTGTCTCTCATCCCACCTATATGATACTATCTACAGTGTAAGAATTAGCGCTGAAATCCCCTATCCCAAAGAGCCTGAATCTCTCAGAGAGGAGACAGGTCATAGAGAGAAGCTCAGAGGAAGGAACAGCATCGGAGTTGGTCTTCAGTGGGAAGCATCACAGAAGCAAGAACAATTTGTGAATAAGGTTTTGCAAGACAGCAGTTCACATCCAATGATGGTGATAAGCTAATAGGTTATTTCCACCTCTCGCTACCATGAGCCTAAGTAACATCAGCCACATTCAGCCTGAATGAGGCATTTATTTCAACTTCTGAGAGCTAAATTCTCTCCGACTATAACAGCATCGTTCTAGCACTCAGCATGGACCCGCAGCTTCCCTTAGCATCTACAAGGGCCCTGAGAGTGAAGCTTGTACTGAATAACCCACAGCCATCCTCTCAATGGGATTACAGGGAATTTTGCCGTTTTTTTCTCAAACCTTGGGATTTTTTTTAACATCTCAATCCAGATCGCTTATGTGTGTGTGTGCCACTATGGTAGGGAAAAAGAAAATCCTTCTCTAAAAACCTGTATTGCCTGGTGATGTTTTTCCAAGGAAAAAGTAGGTTTTGTCCTGGTTTGTGCTGTATTTTAGAAAGCTCATACCAAGGCAAAACCACTTTGGGAACACATCTTTGTTGGCTTCAGTCTGTGGCTTGGAAATTTATTTCTTGTGCTTCCACAGGGCTGATTTGTATCCACAGTGTACCTCAAAACATATAAACATGTAGGGAAGATGCTGGCATGTATCAGAACAGTGTATTCTATATGATTCTGTTCTATATCTGTATATGCATATGTATGCATGGAAATTCTGCCTGCTGCAGAGGGGGAGCAACACACTGAAACTATATCCCAGTGTAATCTCGTAAACTCTTGGTTACAGTAAAAAGAGCAGAGATTTGTCTGCCTCCTGGGCAGATGATCCGTCTGCAGCACACTCAATATTTTCCATCCTTAAATCTCCCCCGGCTGATAAAAGCCTTTTGCAGGTATTTCTTACTGCGTCTCACGGTGCAGGTAGAGCTCATCTCTTGAATGCTCTCCTCCCACTGCACAACACAGGGAAGCAAACCTGTCATCAGCACACCCATCTACACACTCTTCTCTCTGGCACCACTGGGAAACACACGGAGCAATATTCTGCCTGCAGGGAGCAAACACCAGCCCAGCAGCACTCGAGATGCACGCTTTCCATCAGGGAAAAGGGGGAAATACACGTTCAGATTCTCTGGGAAGATTACTCTTCCTCTCACTCTTCTTTTTTCCTCCCTCTTTTAAATGTCAGACTCCTACACAGTGCCTTTGAATGTTTGAACAGTTAGTTAGATCAGCCTGGAAGCAAAACAAACCGCAGCACACTTCACCTTTTGCAGAACTTTCCGAGAGACAGTGTGCATTGCAGAGCGGTGACTATTCAGCATTTAGCTCTCTGGGGCTGGGGTGTAGACCTGAAATTCAAAACACTTCTCTCTTGTACATCTGTGTTGAATCAGGGCTTATTTCTGATTAAGGTGGCTGAATCTCTAATATTAAATTCTTCTTTGAATTGATCACTGTTGTGCTCAGGGACATCAGATGGAAATGGATAGTCCTGCTCTAGCATTGCTCACTCTGCTTAGGATCCAAATTAGCTAGGTTGGAAGGTTTCCGATTTTTCCTTCAGTTGTGTTTTGCCCGAGGTACAGCCTGTGACAACAGAGCCCAGACTGACCTACTTGTGGCATTTTCTTGTATTGCATGTGCTGCGAGATGCTCCGGCTGCTGCTCTTTCCCTTATCCTGGTGCTCAATGAGAAGTTCATCTCCTCCACCTCTCACTGCTCTGGGGAGCCTGGGCGCTGGAGTATCCTAGGCTGACAGTACATAGGCACAGGAAAGATAAGGCTTCCCAGGCAATAAAATACTATGGGAGATACTGGGCTGGTTTTGAACCCTGAGCTTTAAAAGAGAATTGCTTCTGCTCCAGCTTGCTGCAAGATCTGAGCCAAATCAGCCATTCCACAGCTTCATCCCATCAGAAGAGTGAGGGTTGCAGTGCAGTCACCCCATCACTTGTTAATGGGGGGTCTGTAAGCAGCCAAACCCACCTAAACACAGGTCAAAGAGTGGGGGTTAGAGAGAGAAGCATGTTACCAGGAGCATTAAGGACTCAAACAAGAGGAGTTTATCTTTCACTGTCCTCCATTCCCAAGAACAGCATCAAGATGGGGCTGAACTAGCAGCTAGCAGTCTGCCAGAGTTGTCTCTGGCAAGCAGTGGTTTTGCATGAGTGTCATCACCCCAGCAGCATCAGCCCTGACACTTCTGGGGGTGCCCAAGTGGACACTGCTGTAGTATAGAAAGGTACCTAATGAGCAGCAGTGGATCTGAAGGGCCCAGATAACGATACATGGCTGAGGCAGGCAATGCTGCCAGCTCACACATCACACACACAGGCTGTGGGAAGTGCCCAGCATGATCCCCAAGTGATGTTTGTTAACAGCTAAATGTGGGTTTGTGTGTTTGTGGCATCCAGGAACGAGCAAGACACACTGGGCAGCAGATTCACAAGGTCCACACTGGGAAAAGAGAGGGCAGCAACACTGCATGTCCAGTGTGGCCAAGGGAAGGCACAGGGCAGGAAAAGGCCCTGCCTCCCAAGCTAAATGAAAGCGCTCCATTTATGAGTAATTGAAGAGGGCTTGACAGTGGTTTGGATTCTCCAAGACTTGTTACTGAACAGCTGGAGATCCAATTCCCCTGGACCAGAGCTGTCACAGCAGCTGCTTGCCAAAGCTGCAATGGGGGGACAGGAACACTTTTTCTGTCTGACCTCTATGGCCAGGGTTGGTTTGCAGCTAGAGTCTGTGGCACAAATTTGGATGTGCTGAAAGCCAAGAGGTTGCTGAGCCAACTTTAATTGTGCTCACATCAAGTTTCAGCAATGAAGCTCAGGGTTAGCCAGGTGAGGGCACAGATGGAGGCTGGTAGCAGATAGGCTGGGGAGTAAAGCTGCCTTCTGGAAGAGCCACTTAGAGTGCCTGGTATGGTGGGAGGTGAGTGATGGGGGCATAAATCACATCTGCACAACACTAGTGATCACTATATACTGCAAGTCATCTCTGGCAGTGCTGCTTGCCTGGAGGTTATGGCTCCACCTCTCCAGTGTTTTCAGACTGTTCTATGGTGCTTGTACATACTGAGATAATGAAGAATTACAGTATTTATTATTTTAAAGGAATGCATCATCAGACTTACCAACCTGGAAAACACTGTGATTTATCTATCTTCAGTCCCTGGGTTTGCCCACCCCATGTCAAATTTTGTTACTCCGGGTCATCATCCATCATGCTAGAGGAATGGCCAAGGACACCCTCTTCTTAGCCCCCAAGCCTAATTCTGTGGTAGCTTAGTATTTTTCCTTAACTCTCAGCTCTCCAGAAAGTATCCCCTTACCTCTGAATTAAAAACATGACAACAGCACTAAAAAGAAGGGTCCTTCTGTAACAACTGTGACTTTAGAATAAGCGGTCTCTTCTTCTCAGTATTAGCAACACAGAAACACTCTTGCTACCAAGCTCAAACCTGTGTACAGCCTGTCTACAACCTTTTAAACAGCTTTTGCTGTAAAACACAAGTCTGTGTTTGCTGTAACAGAAGCATTTCATTCCTCACAGTAGAATAAAAGAGTTTGCTGAAAGAGAAAGGGCACTGCAAGTCCCTGCTTTGTGCTCTGAATTCTTTTCCAGCATCTTCCTTTTAATACATCGCAAAAGGGGGGAAAAGAAGAAAAAAAATAACACATTAAAAAAAAAAAAGGTGTTTTAGAGTGTTTTCCCAAGAAATATCACACACTGAATTGAAACACCTTATCTACAAGGAGGTCCTGGTGGCAAGTGCAGAAACAACAGAGGAAAAAAATCAATACGGCCTGCAGAGATTAAAAACATACTGGAAAAACATAAGAAAAATGCAACAATTAATGCCAGTTGTACATATAATACGTGAAAACAAAGCAGAGAGGCATTAGTTTCTACACACAGATCTACTGGATAGGTAATGCTTTTATCTCAACTTGAAAATGGAAGCTTTATTAGACTGCTTCCCATCAGGAGGCATCATATGAAGAACAGTGCAAAGCTCTAACTAGCTAAAAGCCTCTTTCCCACACACCTTCCATCCCAATCATTTTGCATACAGGTAGAAATCCAAATGACTCAACCTCAGGGTGAAGTGGTGCCAAACGGGGGTTCAGATTTACCAGACCAGATGAAGCTACACACTCTCCCTCCAGTGGGAGGCATGAACCAGCCAACCAAGATGCTTAGTGATAGGTGAGGTTATTTGGTCTGTGGTTTAAAAAGCCCTTCCATGAAGTCACAGGTAGAGTGTCTTATTGTTACACTGTGTTATACTGTATCATCTATTATTATATGCCTGATTTGAATAAATAGTCTTTCACAGGTTTTAGCTGTGGAGGGTTCCATAGTAAAGAAAGATACTCAGAAAAATTAAGCAAATATTTAAGATGTGGCTCAGTGGAAAGATTCCTCCAAATTCCCTCCAGTAGCTTTGCACCCGCACAATAATCAGACAAAATTTTACCAATGTACCCTGTACCTTTAGTGTAAAGCTCAGGAAAAAGAACTGTATCTAACAGCTAGCTCTTTCGCTATTGCCTAATATTAAAGCACATTAGGAAAATTAAGTAGAATATCAGTTTCCTGGGTTAGGAGCAATAAATAGGAATACTCCCTCCTTATAGACACAGACCATCAACACAAACCTCAATACAAGTGCACAGGAGTCGTAGCAGGGCTATAGAAGAGAATAAGCATCGGGCAGCTTGGCAATACTGGATGAACAGCACTTTAACCTTCCTTCTGTTACCATCCCACCAAAATAAATCAATGAAAAAAACCTTTCTTTTTAAACCCTAGAAACATGCCTTATGTTTTACTGACAACAGTGAATACAGAGGCAGGTAGAGTCACACAAGTGCCAGTGGCTTGGATGCTTGGTCCTACTTCAAGGCAGTAAAAGAGCTGACTAAACCATGTGAAAGTCCTCCATGTGCAGGGACATAAAGGACTAAAACATAAAACATTCAGGCCTTTAAGTTGCATTTGGTACAATTTATGTCCAAATACAACCACCATACTCTCAGCATTGCACAGAGGTCAGCAACTTAGCAGCAACTTTAATGGAATCCTGTGTGGGACAGATGCAAACAGGGAAAATACACATAGTGCTATGGCTATGTGCTGCTACAAAGGCAGGGATTTCATGGAGTTAGCTGTTTCACATGGATTTCATGAACAGCTCTCAGAGCTAAGCTCCTATTTTGTCCTTGCTTTTTGTGGCAAGGGCACCTCATGCTTTGGCCAGCCTCCCATTTTAGCATCGTATAAATCTGAATGGATAAAGAGCATACTTGGGCACTGGTGTTCCCACTACGGACAGGCTGCTTGCCAGCAAGGATAAACAAAAGTACTTTTCATTTATTAGTTACTAGATTTCATTCAAACTCCCAAAGTGTCGATTCTTTTACTTTGGACTATATCCCATGCTTCCACTGTAGCCAGTTGTAAGATTCTCCTGACCACATTGAGAGAAGATTAATTTGAAAAGCATTTTAAAGGCTCAGCTCTGTTATTCTTATAGAAGAAAGCGTGAAGTGACTTCAGTGGGTAATTCCTGAGGATGACTTTGTACAAGCCAAATTTGCAAGATGCTAATGAGCCTTAAATAAGACCAATAGCTTTTTTGAGTAATGCTGTCCACTCTCAGCAATAAGTAATAAACATTCACAACACCCCATGAGGCAAGAAGTCATAGCTGGCCCTACTTTAAGACACATAAGCTGCAGAAAAGCTATTAAGGCTTCATTGTGAGCCAATACTGGAGCCAGCATTCCAAATACAAGCAGTCCTGGCTCTTAATACACATATGAACCTGCTAGTGCTAAGGTTCAACTTTGTCCTGTCAGATGTCTTGAGTGTTTACTCAATCCAGATGGCCTGAGGAAATAAAGGAGATTAAAAAGAGTCTGTTTCATTCTTACACTTCCCAAAGCCCTCTGCAAAGTATTGAGTTGCTACAGATAACGCATGTAGAGGAGGGCAACAGTGCAACTATTTATGAACATGCTGTGGACTTCAATTACTTGTCGTCAGCAAAGCTTAGAAGCTTTTAATGCTTCCATGCCCATAAAGAAGAGGAACATGACATCTTGCCTTCTCTAGTCAGTTTTACAAGTGTCACCTAATCTCTGGGGTTTCAACTGTACAGCAAATAGGAAACTTCTTCACTGACATCTCCAAGAGTCCTTGGTGACACCTCCTAAAATAGGAAGGATGGTGGGGGATCTCAATGTCTTTGTGGGGTACAGAAAGAACACAGGTTCTGCAGTGATGGAGAGGCAGAAGGTGGAAATACTTGAGCTCAGAGACTCCCCATCCACACTGTGGATACACCCGTGTACAGATAGGCTGGAACTTGACAGCCTTGACTAGAGGCAGTAAAACATGGGTTTGCTTAGTCTAGCACAACAGAAAAGGCAGAAAAGGCAAAATCTTACTCATAGGAATGGCCGTTACAAAAAAGGATGAATAAATACCCTCTGTGTTCACTAGGGAGTTAAAGACACACTGAGTCTGAGCCATCAACTGCCCTGGAGCAGGAGTAAGCTGTAGGGTGCCCTTGATGGAGCTGTGAAGGAAGAGATTAGGAATAAGTCAGGAAAGATCTAGAGTGCTCAATCCAGTCTCAGTGAGGGAGGACTAACCAGCCTCCTGAGGCTGCCCCACATAGTAGGTGCAGGGATGAAATTAGCCCAGCTGCTCTTTATTTGGGGAGCAAAAGGAAAGATGTGGAACTTTACAGCCACAGTCTGTCAATGAGCACCAGGCCATGCTCTGCACTGGCCTTCAGGAGCATGGCATTCAGATATGTGCTCTTCAACAGAGAGCAGTAGCACACAGGACCAGCTGCTGTCATGCTTGTGCGTACAGCAGTGTGGGGTGCATAAACATCGGGAAGCAACTCAGGGCACTGGAAGAGTGATGAAGATAACACAGGTAACTCTTGCATGGTGCACAGGCCAGGCAAGGAGGACATCTTTGTAGTAAAGATGGGAGAGATCTTGATCTTTTGCTTTCAATAGCTACCCTTTACTTGTAAGCCCTTCTCAGATCTCCTTCCTTATGACTCTCTTCATTTCAATCTGATGAAACATTTCTTTTTGTAAGGAAATGGCATCAAGTTGAGAGCTTCACACAGAATGAGAGGAGAGAAACACGCTCAGGGTAAGGGGTTGCAGCTTGGGGAAGCCCAGATCACTACTATTACAGATTTGGATGGGTCTCCTGCATGCTCCCCACTTCAACTCAGTACTTGTAAGTCAAAGATGAGACTTCTTTTCTTCCAGCCATTTGTCTGGGAAGATTTGGGGTTACTGCACATCCAGAAAGAGGTGGCCCAGGCCACAGCAGAGATGCTGGCACTTTACCATTGTACAAACAATAGCACCTCTGAGAAGCAAGCCTTTGCTTTGTATATTTACTCCGTTTCCTTTGTAAGGGAACTGAGACACTTAGGCTGGTTTCTAAACTAAAGAACTGCTATAAAAAGAGATCAGTTCTTGCAAGGAAATCCAAGGCACAGAAACAACGAACAAAGATGCGTTGAAAGGCAGTGTTAAATAAATACAAATTAAATTCACATAGTTCCAAGTCCTTCAGTCAATACACGCCTGTTCTCATTATTATTCAATAACATTTAGCTAATATATTTGGATTTGCAAGGCCAACGTTTTCAAACATTTTTCTAAATTAGCACAAATCTTCTGCTTCGTCTTTTCTTCATCTACTGTCAGCAGAGCAAATAATCAGAGAACAAATAGATACGTATTTGGCTTATAAATTCTCCTTGCCAAAGACTCAACCTCTAGAGACTTGACTTCACATTTGCTTTCCTGCAAAATTTAACAAAATTAGTCAAGTACGATTTGTTTCGTGTTCATTTCTTTCCAAATGACTGCAAAGCTCAGAAATGTCTAGCTCCTGTGATTAAAGGAAGAAACGAGATTTTCTTAATAAAGCCTAAGTGAAGGGATATTAGAATACCACAAAAACTTATTAACATCTTCCACCTTGCAAGGTAAATGCTCATAAAAATTTCATCTTTTGTCAAGGCTGAGGTCATATCTCACTTACACAAAGTCAAAAAACAAGGAGACAAATCCTAGCCTTGGATAACCTTGCATCTTCCTGGCTGAGTTTTGGGGACAGTAGGCCAAACATTAAATTTCATTATAGAGTAACATGCAAAGCACCTGCATGATGTGGCCCTGCCCTGGGGCACAGACAGCCTCACATGATTATGTATCATCAAAAGCATGTCCTTTCCCCTCTTTCTTGTTAGAGATAGAGGAATGGGCTCTGGCTGAACCATTTGCTGCTTTGGGTGCAAGAAAGGGACATCTACATTTCAATAGATACTTGTCAAGGTTGACAGTATCTGGAGAGCTACTTGTTATAACGCTGTCCTCAGCTACCATAGCCCTACTGTTCATCGCTCTACTGCAAGCACACTCATCATTTGGAGACCTTTAAAGCATGTGGCAATGGGGGCCCAAATGCCATAAAGGAGGAAGAAGCCGAGGACACACAGCCAGCTTCTTGAACGGGATTGTACCTTCTTTTTTATGAATCAGCCTTTCTGGTCTTGAATGACAATAAATAGAGGTTTTGGACATCAAAGGTAATTTGATTTCTGAAAGAAAACTGTGATAAATATACTACCTGAATGCATTTCAAATCAGCAACATCAGGGAAGTTCTTCAGTTACTGCACTGACATTTACCCTGTACAGGTAAAAAGTCAGAAACTGACAGTCCTGCCCTGTTCCCTTAGGAGGGGCTATGCTATCCAACACTGGTTAAAGACAGCAGAGCAAAGAAGAGAATGTTCCTTCTGCCTACACTTGGCAAGAAATGGCAGACACTCTTCAAATGATAAAGAATTATTTGATTTAATGGAAAAAGATACAGATCTGGACTTGGCACTCTGTGTTCATGGTCCTAGCAAGTACTGCATAGAAGTATTATTCCCCAACCCAAACATACTGATATTTGCAACCATGCTAGCTCTAACATGACACATCTGCATCAAACAGGATTCAGCCAGTACTTTCCAAGAAAGAAGGATGCCTTGGAGGCAGAGTTAGTGCCTCTTTTTGCTGGCATCTGACCTGGTTCTGGAATAAACTTCAGCACTGTACGATGACACTCCAGATGAATGAACCCTCTGAATTTCACTTGAACCAGAGCCACTACAATGGACACCACCACCATTTGCTGCCAAGTTAGAGCCCAGTGGGATCACATACCACTTTTTCCTATGAAAATAGAAAGTGCTTTGCTCAAACCAGCATTAAAACCTGTGTTGGGTGAAACCAGTATCTGAAAACAGTGTCCCAGCCAGTAGCTGCAGTCTGCATATTACCCAGTCATGTGCCTACATGGAACTACTGGGCTGCTGTTACTTCACTATGCCTTTATGTATGACCAAAAGAACCACTTCATGATTCAATTTGTCCAAGTCCTCACAGTAGATAGAGGTATCACTAAACCTAAGAGACAGCTGCAAATGACTCAGAATAGACAGACTTACATTAAATGTTTTTCCTTCATGGATTAAAACCACTTGTCCTCATTCTTTTAAATGTAAGAATTTGGGATTATTTTTTAATGGCACTATTGGCTTTCTTCGTTCTTATGAAAAAAAACTTAGAAACAAAACCAAGTTAAAATAACCTGCAGTAGGCTTCAAGTACGATAAACACCAGAGGCTCAATCAGCTGCTCATGAAGAGTTAAGCTTGCTTGGGAGAAACTGGCAGAGCATCTTCCAAAATAAATAAATATATCATGAAAAACAAACAAGAAGTTTGTCTGTCTTAATCTTCTGTGTTATCACTGTGTTTGCTCAGAAAGCTTTTAAATAATGTGAGAAATAATTTCTTTGTCCTTATGGACAAAAAGCCTCTTTTTTTAGCTCATTGTACACTGGAAAAATCTCAACTGTAAGTTGCCTTGTAATTGTGTTCTGATATACACCTTAGCTCACAGGTGTAATTAAAAACCCATTCTAATCATGCAACAAGCCAATCACAGCAGTCCCGAGAGGAGCCAAGCCATGAGAGCCTCTATTTATAAAATCATATTTAATGTAGTCTTATCTCTATACTGAAAAAAACATCTGTTTAACATACTGTAAACAAAAACATTAAGACTTCCTGGCCTTTTTGTCAGAATGACTTCTGACATGATCTGCAACATATGCAATTAAAGTGTAGCTGAATTGCCTAATTTCTATGGAAACAACTACAAAAACATTGTACTTTGCTCCTGGTTGATACTTTCAGCTCAGGAGTGAGAAAACAAAGACTGGTATGGGGGAACAGGAGGGATTTAAGAGGGGCTTGGTCAACAATTTGCAGCCTGTTTTTTTCTCTTCCCAGACAAAATAGACTTGGCAATATTTTCTTACTATGACTTCGTCTTGAGAGTACAGGGAAAAACCATGTTGCCTGAAGTGCTAATGAGCTCAAATTAAAAAAAAGCATAAGCCAACCACTACCAGCAACATAACAGAGTAATAAGCAAATTTGCATAATCCACTCTCTCCCATGCATTTATAGATAACCATGTCTCATATCCAGGAGATGAGATGCAGTTTAGGCTACCATGAGGATAAAACCAGGAATATAAGCACTTTGTGATTTAAAAAGACTAAAATAACACAATGAGACCAACAGAAATCAGCCATCAGCTGTTGCCAGTTTCATTTTAAGAAAGTCAAGCATGAAGTTATATTCTTTTCCCCTGCCCCTGTGAAAACACATCCCCCACCAATGTAGTGAATTTAAAATCTGTGGATAGACACAAAGCTGAGTGCTGGGATCAGGATGGACATTGATGAGTGGTGCCACAGTCAAACACTGCCCTCACCGGGAGGAGAGCAGATCCAAGCAACACAACAGTGCCATGAAACCCAAGGTCTTCCACTTGCCAGCAAGAAACACACCAGCATAGGCAATGGTGCTGCACAGTTGGGTTTCCTGGGGAGTTTCATAGACCAGAGTCAGAAGCTGCACCTGAATTCACATGTGCACCACAAACAGAATGCAGACCAGTTCTGGAGCTGGCAATGCTCTGACCAGGTCAACTGCAGCCAATGCAGGAGCCCAGCACTGCCAGTGCACCCTCAGCCTGCAGCACGTGGTGCTGCTGCCACAGGCACAAGTGGCTGAAGCTGTATCAGGAGCCTGCATCAGCTAGGCTAGCCTGGGCCAGCTGCTATGCAATCCTGGTGTGTGGGCCTTTCTTCCAGCCTATATGCTGTGATTATCTTCTTGCTTCAGTTTTGTCCCTTTGTTAGTTCAGAGAGGTTCACAGCAACTACACCTCTAGGGTGAATTAGCTTCTCTTTAGAAGCAGAGGTCAATTTCCCTAGCTTACTGGGACCAGACTTTTGTAAGGGAGGAGGTTAAACAGAATCATGAAATAGTTGGGGTTGGAAAGGACCTCAAGATCATCTAGTCCCAACCCCTCTACCAGGGTGAGGGACACCTCACGCTAAGCCATGCCACCCAAGGCTCTGTCCAGCCTGGTCTTGAGCACCGCCAGCAATGGAGCATTCACAGCTTTCCTGGGCAACACATTCCAGTGCCTCACCACCCTTACAGTAAAGAATTTCTTTCTCAGATCCAATCTAAACTTCCCCT
>JASSUY010007862.1:0-10106 GCA_032466535.1 Forpus xanthops | reverse complement strand
AGAGTTGGGGCTATTCAGCCTGGAGAAGAGAAGGCTGCATGGAGACCTCATAGCAGCCTTCCAGTATCTGAAGGGGGACTATAGTGATACTGGAGATGGACTGTTCATGAGGGACTGTAGTGATAGGGCAAGGGGTAATGGGTTCAAAGTTAAACAGGAGAAGTCTAGATTAGATATAAGGAAGGAATTCTTTACTGGGGGGTTGGTGAGGCACTGGAATTCCCAGGGAAGTTGTGAATGCTCCGTTGCTGGTGGTGTTCAAGGCCATGTTGGACATAGCCTTGGGTGGCATGGTTTAGTGGGAAGTGTCCCTGCCCATGGCAGAGGGGTTGGAATTAGATGATCTTGAGGTCCTTTCCAACACTAACTCTTCTATGATTCTAAAAACACTTGTGTATATGCATAAGATGTATAATATATATATTACATGTAAGTATACATACACGTTATATATATTCTAATATTATAAATTTATGCAATGCAATTACATAATAGGTATTATATTAGATATATATATTTTATATATTAATTTATCTTTTATATGTATTTTAAAAAGACACGGCATATTTTTGCCTGCTTCTTGCTTATTAGAATTTGAACATTTTTCCTTGGGGCATTTTATGATTTTGTTTATTTAGGCATAGGCAAAAATAACTAATATTAATATTGATATTAAATCCCAGTGTGCATTTTTCATCTAAACAGGCTAAATAGAGTTATCACTGCAGTGTAGCCCATGGCACCGAATTTGGAAAACAGATTCTTCAGCCTTTAGAGAGGGTAATTACATTTGCTAGTTAATAGCTTAATTGAGTACTCGGAACATGTGATACTTGCTGAAAAAAAAAGTCCTCATTCTTATAAGTGACTTTTCCGTTTGACCCTTTCTGTCAGTTTGGATGTTCTTTGGGGCATAAGAATGAAAGTTGCTATTTTTTTTTTCTTACTGAAATTTATGCTGCATTGAGACAATAATTGCACATTTGATTTCTTTTGCCGCTGTGGATGTCAGTAGCATTTGATCATTCATAGAATTACAGGTATGAAAAAAGATCCGTAATCAATACTGGCTAATAGCATAGAATACAATGCTATTAGTATATATACTACATAGAATACTATATTTCTGCTGTGAGAAGGGCTGATTACCTGGCATTTGCTTTTCCTAATTTCTTATTCATAGAATCATAGAATCATAGAATAGTTAGGGTTGGAAAGGACCTCAAGATCATCTAGTTCCAGCTCCACTGACTTGGGCAGGGATGCCTCATGCTAGATCATATCACCCAAGGCACTCTCCAACCTGGCCTTGAACACTGCCATGTTTTCTATGAGATTATTAACACCCAGTGCCTGTTTGTGTTTGGACTTTGGGACAAGTATTGTATTTCTCTCCACAACAGAAAGTTCAACTAGAAGACAATAGCTGGAATTATGTCACTTGCAAAGAAGGTTGGGGAAATCTAAAGAGGCATACCTCATATGTGCCACTGAAAGTACTACCATGACTTACACTGCCAAAGCAGAAATAGCCTACATGAAATAAAAATAAACAAAATTAAAAGAAAATAAAACCAAAATAAAATTAAGTCCTTAAGGCTGACTATTCCCTTCATGAGACTTCCCATCTCTGTTGGATCAAGCACCCTTAGGAGAAGAAACATGAGAGGAAACTTGGGCATTTAACATTGTGAGAAAAAGAAATGGGGGGTGGACATCTTTCATACATCAGCTTTCCCTACTCAAACAAACCCTTCTAATTTGCTTTGGCACAATGGAGAGCTACTGAAGTGGGTTGCGTTAATCACAATTTTGAATTATTTGGCAATATCCATAAAATATTATAAATAATAGCTGAACAACTGGGCCTTGATACATTGCCTGAAATTCAGACAAAAAGACTTGTTCTCTGCTAAAATCCAGCCTGTTATTGCCTCATAAAATGAGGCATTCATCTCTTCTGATAATTTACTATCTGAAAATGAGTAATAGAACAATACCAACCTGTGACTGCTGTATATGGGCCCAGTTCTGCAGCGTTTCTGACGGCAGAACTGCCATGGAAGCCATGATGAAGTGTTACAGGAGAGGAATCAATTACTACTAAAATGAGATTTATTTTTATATGCCTGGTTTAAAATACATACGCTTGACAGTGCTGAGGCTATTATTTTCCTCATTAAATGAATATCATTGTTTATGGAGTGCTTAAATGAAGGGCATTATGTTTATGATATCCATCCTGCACACACAACAGGTCAGCTGCAATGAGACAGAGAGAAGAGAGAGCAAAGGCATTTCTAGGGTATATTCTGGACAGTCTAACTTTTCTTCCTTTTGTGATCCTGTCAACAAAATTGGCCCCTCCTCTTCAGAATCCTTGATGAAACTACTGCAGAAAGGAAAGATTTAGAAATGATTCTTTGTCAAAATGAAAGCGCTTATGCTGTAGTTGTCTGCTGGGTTGATCAGTTAACATTGTGTGGTTTGTCTTCTGGGTAGGTGAAAATGAAGCATACTCACTAAGCTCATAGACAATGTCAGACTAGGAGTACTTTAGAGATCAACCTCGGAATTTAAAATCACCATCGTGAACTGATGTAAGAAAGAAAGTAATTCAGTGAGGACAAATAAAAGAGTTGAGTTTGGACTTAATCTGATTTTGTCCAAACCACCACAGCATTAAGTCCATAGTCCAATTTGGTCATCTATATCCCTTACAATTAATGAATACTGACTCCTCAAGATGGTGAATTAACTTTTACACTTAAGATACTTCTTAGAAGAAGGAATAATATTACCTTTTGAGACAGTTAAGTCTTTCCAGGATGACCACTGAGATTGAGCATGTTACTGAGGACTCTAGTTATTCTAGAGCTGCTGCTAATAGAGTGAATCTTTTCCATTGTTTTGTACCTTAGAGGATATAAGTAAGAGATAAGCTGGACTGCAGTTTGTCAGCAAAGGATTTGGGTATTACAGTGGATCAAGAGCTTAATAGGAATCAGAATGTCATGATGTCACGAAGAAGGGAGGACATCAGAGCTAGCCCTTCCATTCTGCTTAGCACTGAAACGCTGTCTGTTGAACATCTGCATTCATTTTTGGGCACTGAACTTCAATAAAAATGTAAATCAACTGGAGAGGGTCCAGAAGACAGCACTAGGAGTGATCAGAGGTCTATAACACATGGTCTTTAAGGCAGCACTGAAAGGGATGGATTTTTTTTTTGCTAAAAATAGGGAGAATCAAAAGACATGATAACAAAAATGTAGTTAGGTGTAAATAAAATCTTTCTGTTGGTGAGGATAGTTAAATACCAAGAAAGATTGGCTATAATGTGGCTGAATCTTGATCACTGCCGATTTTGATAAGCTTTGATAACCTGTTTTTTAACAAAGTATGATACCATTTCAAGAGGTGGAACAGTTCAGTGACATCATTGAAGAGTTATCTTATTGAGGCGAGTGAAAAACAGTTTCTCTTATACTGTACTACAGATGTCATATATGAATCCAATCAATCAAAACCATTCAATACAATCAAATAAGGATGTGGTTCTAACTGAAAGTTCATTCATTACTTTTGAAACCTTTGACTTCATTCTCTTTGCTTCTTTCCTTGCATATTGGAGAGTGTTCACTACTGTTAAAAGTTGTGTTTGTCTTTTGGATCACCTTCCAACCAACAAAATTCACAGAGGCACAGACTGAGCAATGCTGGCCTACAGGACCTCTTGAACTGCCTTTTAGACCTGCCTTACTGCAAGGTCACATTCAAAGTTCTCTTTCAGTCAGTGGCATCAGACAGCTTCTTGGAGTTTCCCACATGCTTGAGGACTTTGCTCAATAAAGAGTGAATCAGGATTCACATTTGATCTGTATATATAAAAAGGTGAATTTAAGATTCCCTTCTTATACCAAAATATGGCTATTTCTGGAGCTTTATTGCATTTTTAATCCCTCTAAATATTTCATCTTTATAGATTGTATTATTTATATATTACAGTCCTTGTCATACCCTCAAGCAGGGTCAGGACACTACATTTCCCTGTACAAAATAAATTGCTTATAAAATTTTTCTTCAGGGGACTCAGACACGAATAGCAACGTGCACTCTTTCTAAGTCAGAGATAACAGGCTGATAAATTGTTCTTAGAAACTGTTTTGAATTCCTTGCCCTGAAGGATATGCATTCCTATGCATAATACAAGGTGGCCTATTATAAAACACAGTACTTTACAAAAGAGTTATCTCACCTAACGTTGGACAACCAATTTTGGTGTGCCTAGCCTAAATTAGTTAGCTAGATTTCCCAAGCACTTAAAGGAGAAAGACAAGCATTCCAGCAGACTTTTTGACCCAGTTGATCTGAATTATCCTCTGGAGATGCCTGATAGAGACAACAACCAATTTGGACATTTTACTTCATTTCCTAAAGCATGGTGGGAATGCAAAACCTTAATGACAGATTGTTCCCTAGCTTTGTCATGTGGTTAGGCATATGGGAGTTAGTGGTGATTCTAAGGTTTCACAGCTAGCTGCAGCCACGCCACTGATTATAATAGAACCATGTTAATTTATCACGTAAAGAATTCAGCTATACGAGCTTTCTACTTCCATGCCTTAATCTTCCTGGATCTCATGCATCAGCTCATGTATCTACTCCATGAAGAAGCAAATTTTCAAAGATGCATCCCACAAATCAGGAAATTCCAACAATAAGTATAGAAAAGCATCCTTAATTCTCCTCTTTCAGTCTTTCTGACCAATTTTCTTCCATAGCCACCAACTTTGGCCAGACATATTTGACAGAGGTGAGAAAATCACAAAGACAGCTCCTTTGAAAATAATGGAAAAAGGTGACAAGAGAGAAGAGAGATCATATCAATATTCCTATTCAGAAAAAGAGGTAATATCTGGTCATTCTTAATTAGAGAATCCATACAGGGAAGGGACTTTATGAACATGCCAAACATCAGGAAAAGTCTTTGTCAACCCTTATGCTTCATTAAGTAACCAAGAATCTAGGCATCAAATCAAGTAGAAAATTGGCTACAACAGTTTCATTGCTCTAGGCATTGCCTGTTTATGCATGTTTTTTCATGTTTGTTGGTGTATATAAATAGCATTCATGCATCTTGGAGTTAACCTGGCATTGTGCACAGAGGTCTATTTTCAGGTTTCAGCATGTTTTGAGATGTGAAAATTGCCTCTCTTTGAAAAATATTTTCAAGGAATCGGGATATTGAGGCATGTTAAATCATGAAGGACAAATTAAAGCTGAATGTCAGTGTAGAAAGGATGATAGAGTGAGAACAAGAGAGACAGTAAGATAGAAGGATAAAAAATTATTTCCTGCTGTTCTAATTGCAGAATGAAATTGATCATGAACGTGTAAAGCATACAAAAAACCTAGGATGATGATAGCCAAGCCGGGGTGGCTATATGATCCTGATTGTATGGCCTCTGAGACCTCTAAGTCAGGCTTCTTCATCCAGAGTTGTTTTAGCTTTGAATCCCCCTTGCCACTCAGCACAGTATCTTTTAGAATCATAGAATCATAGAATAGTTAGGGTTGGAAAGGACCAACCCCTCCTGCCATGGGCAGGGACACCTCACACTAAACCATGTCACCCAAGGCTCTGTCCAACACAGCTTTGAACACCACAAGCAATGGAGCATACACAACTTCCCTGGACAACCCATTCCAGTGCCTCATCACCCTTACTGTAAAAAGCTTCCTCCTTTTATCCAATCTAAACTTCCCCTTTTTAAGTTTGGACTCATTACCACTTGTCCTACCACTACAGTCCCTCATGAAGAGTCCCTCCCTAGCATCCTTATAGGCCCCTTCAGATACTGGAAGGCTGCTATGAGGTCTCCACGCAGCCTTCTCTTCTCCAGGATGAACAGCCCCAACTCTCTCATCCTATCTTGATACAGAGGTGCTCCAGACCCCTGATCATCCTCGTGGCTTCCTCTGGACTTGTTCCAACAGTTCCATATCCTTTTTATGTTGAGGACACCAGAGCTGCACACAATACTGCAAGTGAGGTCTCACAAGAAATCTTACCCAACTCACATTCACTGCAAAACTCCACCTCAGCAAGAGTCAAGCACAGCCATGCTTTTTTGGGCTTCTTTGCTCATACAGTATTAAGTACAAAGTCCCAAACAAGAGGGTTTACTTGCTGAATGGTACTGAAAGTACCACAAGTACGGAAATGAATGCCTTTGGCATTGCTGTCCAAACAGCTGCTAGGATGGCTTCTTTGGACTGCTGGCTTTTGAAAAGTTTAAGAGAGTTTAGAAATGTAAGAAGTTGTTAAAAACATATTCCTTCTTAACAGTTGTTTTCTTCTAGCCATCTAGAAAATATGTATCTTGCAGTCTTTCTTTTAAGGTTACCGTTGTTTCATAGAATCATAGAATAGTTAGGGTTGGAAAGGACCTTAAGATCATCCAGTTCCAACCCCCCTGCCATGGGCAGAGACACCTCCCACTAAACCACGCCACCCAAGTACAAGAAAAGATCCACACCCTTCCCTGCATCCCAAATAACATAAATTCCTTTTTCCAGTGTAAATTCTATAATACTATTTAAAGTAAATAAGCCAAAACCAAGAAGCAGCTGAGTTATCAGCTGCTCTTTTGCAGAATCAGTAGGAGAAAGTTTGGTCTGAACATCTTTCATTTATTTAACTCTATTTGAGAGCTAAATTGGAGTGCTGGGATACATGAAAGACCACCAAAAACACAGACAGAAAGAACAAGGCCTAGTGTAATGAGGGTCATCTCCTGGAGTCTTCTGGACGTGGTAACTGATTTGTTAAGAAAATGTGGATTAACACATCAGAGACCCTCGGGAGCAGGGGTATGTTGGAAGGGAATTACACAGTATTCAAGCCTGGAAGAACCCTCTCCTGCATGCATACAGAAAAGGCAGTGGACTGTTGGATATTGTCATAGGATCATTTTGAGCTGTCAATGGAAGGGTGATGCACCCTTCAAAAGCGATGCTGCTGGTCAACAGCTCCAAGAGGTCCACCAAAGAGCAAGAGCATGCACATAAAGCATGAAGTATAGTCAATGTGTATCAGCAGTCCCTGGCACAGGACACACATTTGATAGTTCACTGAATGACTTTTAGGTGTTCCTGATGTCCTCCTTCCCCTGACAGAGCAGAACCAGACAGCCTCAAACCAGCCCTACATCCTGTAGAGATGGCACTGGAGGTAATGGAAAAGACAGTCATCAGTAGTTTCACAAACAAACCTACAAACTGCACAAGTGGTAATTTTGCAATCACACTGTAGTGGCTGCATCTACGAAACTCATGCCTTGGAATCTTTTCCCACTATCGTCAATCTTCAGAACGGAGATTCCCTACTTAGAGTATTTGACTGGGTTTTTACCCGAGTAGAGTCAATGACCACTACCATTAGTCTCTCCTCTGACTGCCAGAAGTGGAAATGGGTTTATTTAATAACTGAAATGACACAAATCTCTCCATGCAAGACAGTATATATTTATTTTTCTTTAGATTGAAATATATTATTTATTAATTTTCACTGTCACTGCAGCTTTTCTTATTGATGTTTCTTTCATCTATTCATTGGTTTTTAAAATGCAAGGGTCAAGTGAAGCCTGAAGGCCATCTTTTCAATTACTTTTGAGTTACAAAATGTCGAAATATTAACTAGGAATTAAGAAATATAGAGGACTTAATTATATGTTGGAATAACTTTTGCTTTGAGACATTTTAAACAGATACCTCTGTCATATTGTGTGGGATTTCATGAACAATTATTGATGTATAGCTATAAGCCATCAACCATTGATATGGTTTCACCTATGAAGATTCTTATTCAACACATGAAGTCACCTCCTTCGCAAAAAGACCCCTGCTTTCTACATATGTCTTAGGATCACAGAATGGGTTGAGTTGAAAGGGACCTTCAAAGATTATCTAGCTCCAATTACCCCTGCCACAAGCAGGGCCACCTTCCACTAGGTCAGATTGCTCAAAGTGCCATCCAACCTGGCCTTGAACTCTTCCAGGAATGGAGTGTTCACAACTTCTCAAGGAAGCACTGATCCTGTGTTTCTTCACTCTCATCATAAAATGTTTCTTCTTCATATCTAGTTTAAATCTACCCTCTTTTAGCTTAAAACTGTTACCTCTTGTCCTGTAAAAAGCCTTTATCTTTCTCATAAACCTCCTTTCTATGCTGAAAACCTGCAATAAGATCTCGCTTTAGCCTCCTCTTCTCCAGGCTGTTCCAATTCCTTTCCCAACGAATAGTCCATCCATCAAGCCCATATCTCTCCACTTTAATGACAGTGATGTTGTGTGGATTGTGTCAAAGGCCTTACAGAAGTCAAGGTAGATGAAATCAGCTTATCTTCACTTATCCATTAACATGTTCACTTCATTGAAGGCCACCAGATAAGTCAGGCATATCTGCCCTTTGTGAAGACATGTTTTCTGTCTCTTATCACCTCCCTGTTGTCTGGAATTAGTGAGAATTTCATTTTTTCATATCTTCTCAACATTCCTTTAGAGAGGGGTATGAAGTATAAATTTGTTATTACTCCATTAAAGTATTTATATGAAATAATGTATCCACTAGTTCCTTTGTTTTGGATAATTTTCTCTTATTTTATATAAGAAAAAACTTATTTATCATGCAAAAAAAAATGTGTGAGGTTTGTAAAACATGTATTTCACCAGTTCATGTGATTGAAATTTCTGTCTTTAATTAGCTTCCAAATGAAATGTGAATATTTAGTTGCTAGAAAACAAACGACAGAGCTCTTAATCTTCAGGTTTTAGTGGAAACCATTTCACAATTTGTTGCAGTGCTGTCATGCTGCCTCTGTTCATAAAATTTTTCTTTTTCTTAATTCCAAGGATTGCATTTGCAAATAAAACTGTGCTATAACTACTCAACTGAATCAGGCAGGGGTCCCTTTTGCCCAATATTCAGTTTCTGACACAAAAATGTAATAGAAGTTAATGGTAATAGCATCAGAAATGAGGCAAGTATAGTTTAATATTACCCTATGTGCAAGTAAGAGATTTAGACTTGCCAAAAAAGTTGATAGCACCTGAATCATCACACTTAATATCTCCTAATATATCTTTTTTCTTTGAATTTATCCTAACACTCTTTTTGAATCCATGTGCACATTTGCCTTCCATAAGAATCCATTGTGATGAATTTCACTGCTGAATTATGCATTTTGTGTAAGACTATGAAAATTATTAATTTTACAAAAAAAATCAGTAAAATTCTTTTATATATTTCAAGTCTACTTAGAAATTTATGCCAATGTTCGGCACAAACTTACACAGAAGAGAACTGCATTCAACTACACAGAATCGTAGAATATTTTGGGTTGGAAAGGACGTCAAGATCATCTACTTCCAACCCCCTTGCCATGAGCAGGGAAGCCTCAAAATAAGCCATGTTACACAAGGCTATGTCCAACCCAGCCTTGAACACCACCAGCAATGGAGCATTCACAACTTCCCTGGGAATTCCAGTGCCTCACCACCCCCCCAGTAAAGAATTCCTTCCTTATATTCAATCTAAACTTCTCCTGTTTAACTTTGAACCCATTACCCCTTTCCTTCTCACTACAGTCCCTCATGAACAGTCCCTCCCCAGCATCCCTATAGCTCCCACTTCAGATACTGGAAGGCTGCTCTGAGGTCTCCATGCAGCCTTCTCTTCTCCAGGCTCAACAGCCCCCAACTCTATCATCCTATCTTCATAGAGGAGGTGCTCCAGTCCTTTGAACATCATCATGGCCCTCCTCTGAACTTGTTCCAACAGTTCCATGTCCTTTTTATGTTGAGGACACAAGAACTGCACACAATACTCCAAGTAGGATCTCACGAGAGCAGTGTAAAGGGGCAGAATCACCTCCCTCAGCCTGCCGGTCACGCTCCTTTTGATGCAGCCCAGGATATGGTTGGTTTTCTGGGCTGTAAGATCACACTGCCAGCTCATGTTCGTTCTCTCATCAACCAACACCCCGAAGTCCTTCTCCTCAGGGCTGCTCTGAATCTCTTCTCTGCCCAACCTGTAGCTGTGC
>JASSUY010007861.1:0-67538 GCA_032466535.1 Forpus xanthops | reverse complement strand
TGAAACTCAGAAAGTCCTTGGCCAGCCTAAACACTCCAAGCCATAACTATAAACACTGGTGTTATCAGCACTATTCCTAAGCTGAAGATCCAAAACACAGTGCTACGCCAGCTACTGCTTAAAGAAAAATGACTGCTGCTGCTAAACCCATGACAGCCTTCCACCCCACCACTGTCTGCTCTCAAGTAGGAAGGCACTCAGCTAAAGAGGTAGGAGGAAATCACAGTAAAAAAAATTAGGTCTGACCCAAAAATGGCTGCAAATTCTGGGGTTTTGTGTTTAGTGGTGTATTGGGTTCAGCTGTAGCAGTTATTTTCCTCCTTCTTAGTAGCTGGTGCAATGCTGTGTTTTGGCAGAGACCAATGCTAATAACACACCAGTGTTTTCACTGCTAAGTAATTTTTGCTCTGATCGAAGACTTCTGTCTCTCATGCTTGCCAGTGAGTAGAGGCACAAGAAGCCAAGAGGAAGCAGAGACAGGATACCTGACCCAAACCAGCCAAAGGGGTATTCTATACCACAACATGTCATGTCCAGTATACAAACTGGGGGGAGTCACACAGATTGCTGCTTGGATCAGGCTGGGTATTGGTCAGTGAGTGATGAGCAATTGTACTGTGCTTATTACTTCCCTTCCTCTTTTTAGGTGTGTATTATGTCCCCTTGTTATTTGCCTTATCATTATTATTAGTAATAGTAGTTTTATATTATACTTTAGTTATTGGACTGTTCTTATCTCAACTCCAGGACACCATGGGATTTACATTCTTTTGATTCCCATCCTTCCAGGAGCAGGGGGGAGGAAAGAAGAGAGTCAGTGAGTGGCTACATGATTCTGAGTTACTGGCTGGGCTTAAACCACAACAATTGGTGAGGCTGAGTCAATGCCCACTCCTACAAATCTCCTCCAGGGCTTTCATCTCAGTGTGAATTTGTGGTTTTGGGGTTCAAGCTAACTTGACATTGCAAATCTCTACATAGATGCTTGGAAAATATCAGAATAAATTTGCCCTCAAAGGGAAGACCCAGATAGTGGATTGTAAGGCAAATATTTAATATCCAGTAATGTACATTCTTATGCACCATGATACTATAGCTGGTGAAACTGTATTTGAAGCTCTCCCATAACTTTTAAGCTCTTTTGGGAGATACTATGGGACTTATCTTTCTGCATAATGATATTTATTGATGAAGCTGGTTTGAACTACCTTGAAACTGTCATGCTTTTATACTTCATTTAATTATTGCTGCTTTCTCAGGCCTTTGGGGGATGGTCTGGTTTAGTATTCCTATGAAGTCTACTGTGAAGTAAGCTACTACTGCTTGCAATAGGAAAACAGAAAAAAAAAATCCTTTTTTCATTTTTGTCTTTATTATCCTAGAAGTGACCAAAGCTACACAGACTGCCCATAAGAGTTAACCTAGAAAAAATGTTGAGAAGCTGTCAAAATGGCTTATTTAGTGAGTAGACAAACTACTTTTGGGAAAACATTGCCACTAAATAGTTTCCTGTAAAATCTTAATGGCAGATGTGTGGATGTTTGGTTTTACTCCAAAGGGTACACATCCTAAAGTTGGGATTGGGCATATTTCGAGATGACTCATTTATGCCAATGGGAGGGTAGGGATGATACATTTTATATCCTTTCTGAAAAAAAAATCTCTAGCCTAGGTGTAGGCTACTATTAAGAAAGGAGAAATTATTTTCTTCTTCTTTATACTTATGTAGAATGTCTGTTCTCTGTTCCAGCAAAAGCAGAGCAAAATTTGTGGGTACCAGCTGTAACATCCTTGCAGAGGTGCAGCTGGCTCTGCTGCCTGCCGTCACATCACAGTCTTTGCTAGACAGGTGTGTACTGAGGAAAAGTAATACCTCTGAACACTGTCCTCTGTCGCAACTAGAATACATTGGTTTTGTGAGCTCTTCCTCCATTGCCACATACATCATGTTTTCTTCTCCCATGCTTACACTTTACTGATGCTATCAGTGATGTCCTGCCTCTTCCATAGGTTACTTTTTTTTTTCTTTCATTTCTTCTGCTGCGTTTCTGGTATTTTATCAGCACGTGCTCTATATTCATCTCCCTCCACCCTGATCCTCCTTCTCTGGCCTCAGCACACTTCAAAATCTGTATAACCAGCAGCTCCACACCGTATTCCCAAATGAATTTTGGACCTGAGAGTGGTAGTTTGTGTTGCCTTGGTAGCTCTTCCCTGAGTGATGCCTTCATCCTGCTTCCCCCTAGCCCTCCCTTGCACCCTCTGAAGCAATTGCTCAGGCATAAAAGATCAGTGAGTGATGGGACACCTTCTCCTGCAGCCATGGTGTCCTTTCATTTGTCGATACTAGTCTCCATCCAACAGCAAGAAACTCTTAAAAAACAAAAGAGAAACTCTCTCTTGAGAAAAGGGCAAGGTTTGGTAGTTAATGGGAGAAGCTCAATTGGGAAGTGAACAGAAAAACAGTGACTTCTTCAAGTTAAAGGTGAGAAAAAAAGAGTTGCTTCTTTTCCATAAAATTGTACCTATATCCCAGTTGCATGAGAAGGGGTTTGTCACACACATATCTGATCAGTGGGCATCTCAGTACAGGTTGTGCTGCTGTCAAAACTGCACATCTGCCAATTTCATGATGCTTAGCCATCTTTGCTTTCCTGCCCATACTTTTACCCTCATTCCTATCCATCTTGCAATTCCAAGTGGAAAGAACCAGCTGTGAGGACAATGCTGAACATTTTGATCTATTTTAAGCAGCTTCTGTGTAAGACGTAAATGTCCTTTTGTTGCACAACACAGCAACAGAGCACTGCAAAAGCTCAAAATTGGTGTTAAGCAACATGGAGCACTGCACAAGCTAAAAACTGCCTTTGACCTACTCTTTCAAGAAAAGTAAAAAAAAAAAAAAAATAGGTCCCTACCTGTTTGCATAATGCTTTCTTTGATTGTGCACAGGGCCAAAGCCCAGCCCTGTCCTGCCTCCTGCAGCAGAGCTGGAGATGAGGTACCCCACACCAAGCCTTCTTGCCTGACTAGGGCAAACCAACCCATGGAGCAGGTTATTAATTTCTCAAAGCAGGAGCTGGTGGATGGAGTCCAGAGCTGTCAGGAAACCATTTGCTGCTCTCTGGGGTAGAGCCTGTATCTCCTTTTCCAGCATCTGCTGCTGTGCTGGCCCGTGCCTCAGCTCAGCCTCCCCCTGCTGCTGTTACACCACTATTTTGGGGCTGTGTGTAGTTATTTGATTTCTTTTTCTGCAGCAACCCAGCTGGAGATGTAAGATAATATCCAAAATAATTAAGCCCTACTCATAATATAGCTCCTTCTCTAAGACATCTTCAAGGGGAGGTGTGCAAATGGGAGACCTGAGTGTCAGAAAGCTGACAGCCAAGGCGGACACAAGAAGAATTATAGGCATTCAACAAACATTAAAAGGACAACAACATGCTGGCTTATGGCTATTTATTTTTATGAGCAACTTTGGCAGTATTTTGTTTGAAGTTTTGATGGCCATATGTTTTCCAGGGAGGCACAGTGCTTTACTCTGTTTGTAAACTGTGCTATAATTGAAATTGAATTTTTATGAAATCTTTGTGAAATATGATAACACATTAAAATACTCTCCTTTGGAGAGTTTCCTCATTGATTTTTGTTGCATTAAATCTGTTTACACATCAAAGGAAAATACTGCATTCTGCCTGTCTTCATTTCAGTCACACCCTATTGTTTCCAGAGACTACACATTGCAAAGCAAGATCCCTTCTGTTGAGAGCTCACACTTCTTTCAGTGAAATGACGCTTTACGCTATGATTTGCCTTCTTTCTCCCATCTGCTGAGCAAACCAGGAACTTTATGATCTCTTTCTTTTTTTTTCCTTCATCTTTTTGGCAGCTCAACTGTATTTATACATTGGGACCAATCCTGCCCTACTGAAAATGTATGGGATTTGATGGCTAACTTTGCTAGGTTCAGGATCAGTCTGCAGAGGTATCTGTTATGAACAAAATCTGCAGCTGGAGTACACAAAGTTGTGGCTCAGTTCAGAGGAGCTGTGCTGTTTTATCTGAGCATCTGTCCCTGCAGAATTAATCCAAAATTCAAAAAGAATATTTATCTTGGGCTTCTCAGGTGTTGCTGTAAAGAACTGAGATTTCTTTTTTTTGTGTGTGTGAAAATGCCATTTTCTGTATAAGTTTGTGGATCAAAACTATTTTGTGTGCTATTGAAAAGTGTATGCAAACAACAGGAATGATGTGGGTGAAAACACCAACTTATTTTTAGACTGGTAATAAGGAGAAATTTCAGAGTGAATCCATCTTAATGACCAAAAAAACCGGAAAGTATTCTTAGGACAAATAACTAGGTCTGTGGTGATAAACCTTTCCTTGCTTTACTCAAAAATCTCCTTTTCAGAGCATCAGCGCTGTGATAAGGGTGCTTGTATTATCCAGTCCAGGTAGTACGTGTGTGGAGTTAGGACAAAAGCCTATTCCAGACACAAAGGAAATTATATCTTTTGATGCTTTTCTCTGTCACCGTAGGGATAATAGCTAAATGTTATCAGTAGTGCTGAAAGAATTTGACTCATGAGTTAAAGCTGATCTCTAGCCAAATCTTATTTTTGTTTATCCTCTGGTAGTTGCAAAATTATCCTGGTTTTAATTCTTCTTCTTGTACTTGGCTGCCTTTCATTTTCCCCTGTTTTCAGAGCACAAAATATGCTGTGCTTGGTCAGACCCTGGCCTACCACAGAGCCTCCCACCCTTTCCAGGTGTCCTCCCTGGCAGAGATCCATGGGTTGGTGGGAGGCACCCATAGCTTTCTGCACTGCCTGGAGCATGGGACTGCATTGCTTTTATTATCTTTGTTTCCATGGTGCTGCTACAAATGTTTTTAATAGTGACTAAAATTATCTAGCTGCTGTTAGAATCCAGCAAAAGTGTAGACTATCATGGCCTTCTGGGTGGATGCACTCTAATCTGTCAGCAGGCCACTCTGTTTTCTCTTCGCTTTTCTCTACTGCACCTTCATTTTGATTTTTTTACATGTAAAAATCCCTTTGCAACTAAGAGCAACCAGAGAAGATGTAGCTGAGGCATAGCTATAGGATTATCTTCTCTGACTGAGACGAAGAAACATCAGCTGGTGGTGCAGTGATGATGGCTTTTAAGGATAGAATGTGAAATAAATAGAAACACAATCATGTGTATAAGTAGACACAGCACTTGGAAGCTGAGGTCACCACTAAAATGCCTGTCCAGGCACTGAGAGAGAGCAATTCCCATTTTAAGGATTAAGTACATTTGCAAGAAGAGTAATCTCCCAGAATGTTAGGGACATTTAGTGACATGGAAGTTCCTTTAAGGAACAGAAAAGTTAACACAGAAACATGTCTACTAGATTTATTTATATAAGGAGTTGGCATTCTGGTAAAAGGCTTCCATGTGCACTGTGATGTGTCTGAGGCGAGAAGGTTCAAGCTTTAGGCGTGCCAAATATTGTGAAATTTGTTGCAAAGCCTGACAGAGACTGTGGTAAACAGCAGGTGATCACTTTTTCTTTCCACAAGCTGCTGGTCCAAAGGGGACAACTTTGCTGCACGCCAGTGGGGAGAGATGCGTGGATGATTGTGTCACAAGTTATAAACAGAAGGTGAAGTCTACTCTGCCCGATTTACTGCTTGGAAGACTGGAAATAGAAGTGGGGAGTGTATTTTAAAGCAAAGCCATATCTTTCACTAAATACAAGGTGTGACAGAGTGTCCCACAAGCTGTCTGATTATGTGAAAGTTTGAGGAGTTTATAGCATAACCTTTATAGACATTTAAATTAAAACCAGAAAAATAGAGATGTTTTAAATTATTTTCTGGTCTGACAATATTGATGCCTGCCACTGCCCTGTGCGCTACCCAGAGAATCAGCTATGCACATACTTGTCTCTGTTTCCCAGATATTCCAAACCAGTTCAGTCTGAGAGGGGTCTGCACTTGCCTCTTCCTGTTTGTGAGTTTCAAAGAAAGAGCAGAGTGCTCAAAATGAAAAAAAAAAAAAAAAAAAAAAAACACAAAAAAAAAAAAAAAAAACCCAAAAAACCCAAAAAAAACCCAAAACAACAAAACCCCAAAAAACCCTAAAAATCTTTTTTTCCACGAAGTACAAATTCAAAACAAACCAAAAAACTCTCAAAGAACTGAGCAGAGACAGAAGAACAGCAAAAAAGGGTTTCTGAGCATCTCCTCCTTGCTTCTCCGCCATGCATTTGCAGGTCCATGCTGGCTTGTGGGATTTGTTTTGGTTACTTCAGAGTTTCTGAGCTGCATCAAACTGTGCAGTCCTCTCAATCATCTGTGGGCAGGTTTATTCACTTATCTCCTCCTGGGCAAGGCTGTTGGCTCCCCATGCTTTAATATTTCTCTCCTTGAGCTACAGACTCCTTGTCTGCAATTTTTCTCTTTTCCTTCTTCTCCACCATGAGGTGTGTGGGGCAGGCAGCTCAAATGTGTCAGCCCTTGTACTGCCTTTCTGCGTGTGAGTCCACTTGCTCTACTCCCTCTTTTATTGGTCTCCAAATAAAGTGGGAAAAAAACAAATCAAAACTGCAGCCCATCAGAAGGATATTCAGAGAATTAAAGCTAACGAGGTGTTGGCGAAAGAAAAAAGATAAAATGAGAGAATTCAAATAAAAAAGATAAATGGGGGAAGCATGAGAAAGTGGTGGAAAAGTGCAAAGGAAATCCATAAAACAGAATAAAAAGACAAGTCTTGAAGAAGTTGTGCTGAACCAGCTGTTGTGAGACCAGGTTGTGATGAGTGGGAAATCACAGCTTGTGTGTGCTGCAAGCAGAACTTTTAAAGAGCTTGGTGCACTGAAAAAGGCATGTGCATTCTGTATTAAAAATTAACAGTAGCACCTCATCCTGTGACAAATTATTAAATAAAGCATTAAGAATTGCTGGGGCTGAATACTATTTTCTGCTTCCATATGTCAAACCCCCTCTGTGCAGGGGGGCAGGCTGTAAACACTGTGCCATTAAATCACAGTGCCCTCGAGGTGTAGATGCCTGCAGAGGGCAGAAATCGTTTTTGCACTGACTCCTTCTGTGCCAAGCAGTGGTGCAAAATCCTCTCCTCTTTCCTCCACAAATTGTTATCATTCTCTGCAGGAATAAGAATTATCTGTATTTCTGAATTGGAGGGTGTGGGTGAGCAGAGATTAGAGGCTTTGCTTCTGCATGGGTTGTGTGTGTGTGCACACATATATAGATAGATGTGTGTGCATATGCAATTATATATGCTATGCATATACATATTAAAAATTTGTACAGATATGATCCAGTACATATATTAACTGTATTAAATATAAAGGCAGAACTCCCATTTTCAAAAAAAATTATGCCTATTTCTTTTCAGGGTCAGCTCTACAAAACTCATTCCCATCTAGGAGATGACAGTCCTCCAGCACACTGCCCTGGAAGCTCTGCCTGCCCAGTGCTCACCTGGAAGCCAGGTAAACCATCAGAGTCCCTTTCTGGGTATTGAAAATTGGCTATATTGGATACATGAAGTATTTCATTCATGCTAATGTGAAAAACCTCACCTGATGATGTTCTAACACCTTATTGTGATGAATCTCAGTGAAATCAGTGGGTATGAGACACAAATGCATTTTACAGTGCTTCAGGTGCTGCAGGGGAGACTGCCATAGCATTAGAATTTTTCATTTTAAAGAATAACAACCTGCTTATCCAATAACAGCAGGTTCTAAGGGTATTCCATTGCTTTTGGTGATGCTTAAATTACATCTTGAAGTCCCAGCACCCCTGGGCAGGCATTTGGGCAACCAAGGCAGGCGTTCCAGTGGGAACAGGATCCCAACCAGTGGGTCAGTGTGAATGCAGCCTACACTAAAGCAGGATCGGTGCTGAGGACTAGAATGAAAAGGAACCAGTGTATTTCCTGCAGGAAACTTGGCAACTGTTAATTGTGAAATAATGTTAGACCAAAGGGCCATATAAAAAGATAGCAATAACATACAATTTAGAAAATAGCGTTTCACAAGTGGATTAATTAGCTAGTCACAATATGCATGATAGTAAACATATGGCTGGTTAGTTTTAGCATAATGCAGAGTAAATGTAGGCACTAATAAATAGTCATGCATTTCTGCCAAAACTTTTCTGTTAATTGTAGATGATGTGATATAGTTTTTAAAATGAAATCTATAATACATGACCTGTTTTTCTATTAATTAAACATATTGCACAAAGTATTTATTATGTTATGCCTCTATTTATAAAGAGAACAAAAGGCAATAGCTGAGCAAAATATTTAAATTTTTCTAAGGAAGGGCAGCAAACATTGCTCTATACTGTCAATACATTGTCAAAATTATTTTTTAAGTGCTTGTTCCTGGTTTTTTCCCAAGTATCTACTAAACTTTCAAATTTTTCTAGAACTATGTTCAAGATAATATTTAGCATACAGAAAAATGCTAAATATTTCATAGCATAATCAAATGTGATTACTGTAATTGTCCGTATATTTCATATTAAAAATTTACAAAGATCCTTTTCCTTTTCATTAGAAGTTATATTTTCTTATGAATGTCCATAAATGCTTTGAGCTTAAACCTCAGCTGCAGGAAGCATCCAGAGTTTTCTCATAGTTTGATACTGAATCTAAATTGTCTTACTCATATTTTTATTTTAGCTCAGCCAGAGATACTTTTAATTGAATTAGTAGTCACATAATTAAGGTACAAAATTTACTTAAGCAATTGTGGATCTAAACTCTGGCATTGAATACTTTCTAACATTTTTCATACTATTGTTTTTCTTTAGCAGACTTTAAAGAACTGGATAGGTAATTTCTCATATTTCTACACTGTGCTACGTGCAAGGCATGTAGAGAACTATTTACAATGTTAACTTTAAAACAAATCTCTCTACACAACCAACAATAACCTGAGTAAATCCATACACTTTCATGTTGCTGTTCACTTGTAACACCAAAGAAGCTGTATGGCTGTCTATGAATGCCAAGGAATAGCATGTAGTTATCATGCATCACAATGCTTCATTTTCCCTGCTAGTATTTTGGAAAACCTCCATCCCTACCTCAACCCCCTGCTCTAAATGTCCCTTCTGCTGCAGTCACAATCAGTTTTTTAGTCTTTCTCTTAAGTCCTCTATGGGTACAGAGACTGCATACTTACTATTCATTGTCTTAAATTTTGTACTGTTGGATTGAAAAAATACACCACAATTCCCTTTAAGCAGCATGAAGAGTACACAGAATCACAGGATGGTTTGGGTTGGAAAGGACCTTAAAGATCATTATCCTGCAATCCCCCTTCCACAGGCAGAGACACCTTCCACTAGAGTAGGCTGCTCAAAGCCCTGTCCAGCCTGGCCTTGAACACCGTCGGGGTGGGGCAGCCACAGCTTCTCTGAGCAACATGTGCCAGGGCCTCACCACCCTCATGGTGAAGAATTTCTTTCTAATATTTCATCTAAATCTACCCTCTTTCAGTTTAAAACCATTATCACCTGTCCTGTCCCTACCTGCCCTTGAAAAAATTCCTCTCCAGATTTCTTGTCAGACCCTTTAGGTACTGTAAGATCTCTTTGAAGCCTTCTCTTCTCCAGAAATGATGTAGACAAGTGCCACAACTGCCTGAATTTACTCCATGCATCAGGTACACTGCAGCTTGGAAAAATGTTGTTCAAGAGCACCTCCTGATTCTCCTATAAAATAATTGACCGCAATAATGCTTCCACAAACACATGGCGCTAGACTTAGCTACCTCTGTCTTTCAAATGCATAAGAAAATAATCCTTATACACACTCCCCAAATGAATGCTTTAAACTCTTAATGTGTTTCTTTCTTTCTCTAATTTCCAAGACCTTTTTAATGAGATCCTTATGAAGCTTTCTTGAAACCATCAAATATTCATCTGAATAGTTCTGCTTATTGGCATCTCCATATTAGCATATTGGTCTGTTAAAATTAATGTAACCGTCTACCTGCCTAATGGTTTCAAGTCTAAGCAGACTTCTACTCGGCTGCTAGTACCATTAAAGTCAGCTTTTCGCTTGAACTTGCTTTCATGTAAGCCGCTGCTAATGTAGAAAGGAGCTCATTTGGTGATGCTTTTTCCCCTTTATGTTAACTCCGAATGCATCATTAACAGAAAGATGTTGCCTAATTTGGAGGGAGTTTAGAAAAAAGCTATAAAATGGCTATCGGGTCAGCAAAGTATGCACTGTGCAGAGAGATAAAATATCAATGTCTAGACTTGCTGGAATACCATGACTAGAAACTTTTGAATGATATAAACATTGATAATGGAAGAATTCAGTGTGTTAAAACTATAATGAAGTGCTGACACAGGTTATGTGGGGGAAAAGGTAGAAAACCCTGCTTCAGATGATTATATGGTGGCCAGTTGGGGGTGATCAGGATACCACAGTACTGGGGGAAAGACCAAAGGAGCTCTTCGGACATGCATAAGTGTGCGTTTTAGTAGCTACAGAGGGGAAAATGTCCCCAAAAATGCAAGAGAAAATGTATGAATACAAGAAGGAGAGAATCACCATTTATTTGTGGCAATTTTTTTTTTCTTGGCAGGACATATATTGGGCTGTGAAAGCCTCCCTTCTGAACTGCTGGGGGGGGATTATCATTCATGCCTTTCAGAATCATGAAATAATAATACAAAATGGGGAACAATATGGCATTTCTAGGGATTTTTTGATGCAAATCTTCACAGTTGGGCAGCTCAAATAGCAGCTGTCACAACTTGACAGTAGTACTCCAGCATTACTCCATCAGAGGGACTCTGGGAGGTCTGAGGTAATACCCGCTTGGAATTTGCTGCCTATTTCATTTTATTTGACTCACAACTATTCAAGTCAGGGACTCTGAATTTGCAGTTTCAGTATCACTGCAGTGATGCACATGACACAGGTTTTGGGTTGTATCCACTTTGTTTCATCTGACCTTAACCTTCACAAAGAGCACATTCTAAAGCAGCATCAGAATTCTGTAGTAGAATCCCACACCAGAGCTACTTTGAGCAGTCAGAAATTACTAATTAATTTGTGGATAGACTGCACAAACACTGGATCATGAAGTTTAAAAAAGGAATTAAGTCAGAAGGAATCAAATGAAATGTCTTTTTCAGGAAGTAAACTCATTTGTATTCCAAAATGTAATTAAAAATGGCCTCAAGAAACTCAGTACTCCTTCTGGTCAGTGGCACTGGCATTATCTTTGTACAAGATCATGGATAGGTTTAATTTCCAAAGAATAAACTCACCAAGAGGAACACAAAAACCACTGTAAAGGTAAACATTTTAGAAGCCAGCTGACAACCTGTCATGGGTTCAGCAGCAGCAGTCATTTTCTCTTTTTTGTAGTAGCTGGTGCAGCACTGTGGGTTTGGTTTTTGGCTTGGGAACAGCTCTGATAACACCAGTGTTTATAGTTATGGCTTAGAATGTTTAGGCTGGCCAAGGACTTTCTGAGTTTCATGCTCTGCAAGGGAGGAGGGGAAGCCGGGAGGAAGCAGAGACAGGACACCTGACCCAAACTGACCAAAGAGGTATTCCATACAACAGCACGTCATGCCCGCTATGTAGAGACAGAGAGCAGAGACCTGGAAGGGTGTGGAGGTGCACTGAGTAGTTGAGCTTGGTATGAAGTGATGGGGGTGCACTGCTTGATCTGGCTGGGTGGAAATTAGTTGGTGAGCTCTTGTATATTTTCCTTGTATTTGCCTTGTCATTATCATTACTGGTGGTAGCCGTAGTGATTTGTGTTATACCTTAGCTACTAAACTGTTCTTATCTCAACCTGTGGGAGTTGCATTCTTTGGATTCTCTTCCCCATTCCTTCAGGACTGGAGGAAGAAAGAGATGGGAGTGAGTGAGAGAGTGACTACGTGAGTTTGAGGGGCTTAAATCAAGACACAACCACACTAGAAATTTTAAACAACTTACTGACCTTATCTGTAAATTGTAATGTACTTGGAGAGAAAAATGTTAGCTGACTGCATCACAGGATCCAGTGATTAGGAACTGAATGAGGGGCATATATTTCAGTAATCTGTCTCTGTCAGCAGTGAGATGCCTGAAAAAGAATAATGAAGTTCTTCCCCTAAACTTAGGGTGCAGAGATACAAAATACAATGCAGCCTACTAATATCTGAAACTTAGATGTTCAAATTTCCTTCCAGCTTTTTTTTGAGCCTTGAATACCTGTAGGTTTATCTACTCCCTTTGAAAATTCTTGTCCTATAGTACCAGTAAAGCTATAATGTAGCGACCACTCCTGCAAAACAATTTCTTGTTTGAGTTCAGTAGGGATGCATTGTTAAACACTGCTGCTCATTTGTTTATAACTAAGCTAGACAATAGGCAAAACTTTTTTATTATAAAAACCCCAACAAGTCCCCAAAACAGAGGAGAGAAAGAACTTTTTTTCTGCTGTGCTTACAGCCTTGGAAGCTGGACAACACTCTCTTTGCTTCATGGGAAAGAGGAGTGGAACAGGGGGGTGGCTTGCTGCCCTGGCTACATGATGAATCAGGAGAGTAAATTGTAGCAGTTACTTACAGCAGATGTTCATGCAACATGTGCTGCCAGGATTAGTGTTCGGCTATAGCTTTCCATTGCCAGTACATTACATGACAACAAAAAGAAGCTGTTGAGTCTGGCTTGATGGCAGTGTCCAGCCGTTCTAAGCCAAAACCAGGGACCTTCATTCAGGTGATATTTAAAATGTAATAAAATGAAGTATCTTTGTCCACTCCAGTGGTTGCTTCTGGGCCTGTCTTTGGTTTATTGCTTTATTTCTGGAACCACTGGCCACTATATTCCCAAGAAAAATTTCCATAATATAGTGGATTTTGTAGAAAATCCATACAGACTACTATTCCTACGGGTATTGCAAGTGGTGCTTGATCCAAAGGTCAAAGCTTTGCTTCCTGAACAGCAGAAAAGAGCATATACTTCAAAAGAGTGATGTGTGCAGGGTAGAAAACCTAATGTAATATCCTCTCCTGCAAGCTAGATTGACTCCACTATGAGATGGCAACCCCAAGATTGCTTGTTGTGTTTAAAAACCTAGTGAAGCACGAGTTTAGCTTGAGGTGATGCAAAGGATACTCCAGGAGAAAAAAATTTTGGGTATAAAATATAATTTTTTTTTTTTTTACATCCTAATAGTTTCAATAAAAAAAAAAAAAAAAAAAAAAACCAACAAATCCTGACAGCAACTACCAAAATAAAACAGAACAAAAGTAAAAACGTAAGAGAAAAAGGGAAGACCTACTAGATGGCAGTAAGTGTCTCCTTGTGTTTTTCTTAATACTAAGAATAGCAAAAATAACAAAATTAAAGCTTTGCGGAGCATTTTTTATATTGCATTATAAAAGTTACTTATATTTTATTTCAGTATTCTCATAAAAATTCTATGTATGATCTTGATGGAAACCAGTTGGTTTTTTTTTTGTTTCCCCCCACTCCCCAAATTTTAATTTGCAAATAATGCATTTTGGGGTCAAAAAAGTCCATAATATGATCGGTCCATAAGAGTTCAGTATTTTCTGGAAGATGGGTGGTAAAGTAAGATTTACCAAAAAATACTGTATATCAATATTCAGTGAAATCCAGTGAATGAGCAAGCTATGCAAAAGGCTAAAGATTCTTATTCACTATTAAGTCCTGTAGTGTTTTCACTCACTAAGGCAGAAGTTGATATATTTATTCTTTTCAATGCATTCAGCAACACGTATTGCCATAATTAGTTTTTATATAAAGTGCAGTGTAAGCATACTCTTGCAAGCAGATTTAAGCACATGTGTTAAGATCTGATATTTCTTGGCTGGATATCAACAGAAATATACTGCAGACATTTGATTTACACCTGTATAACATCTGTCTACAGTCAAGTGAATCACACAGCCGCATCCTCCATTTCAGCACCTGCTCTGCTCCTGTCTTTATTCTTATCTCTTGTTTGCTTTTCAGATAACACCAGCAATGGACAATTTTGCAGCCCCAGTTAGAAAATCTGACAGTAAATTTGTTTGATTTTGTGGTAAGAGGGGGAATAAAAGCACGCTTAGCAGGCTTTCTAAATTTGACAGAGCTGGTATCTAAACACATGCGTTGCTGCGTAGCTTTGTTTCATCTTTACATCCAAAGTGCTTTACAGGAGATCACATCATCTGTTGATATCTATCCAAGTATCTAACAGTAATAGTGCAATGCACAGAACAGAATAGAGAAAAAACATTTTTTTCTGAAAGTGGCAAGGAGTTTATATTCTGCCTACTCACTGAGAATTGACTGTGCTAGTTATAAGTAGAAAAATTTTATTTCAGAGTTCTTGGATCAATCGATGTGCCTGAGAAATGAGCAAGGGTGGGAGGAACTGAGTGTTGCCATGCTATGCTCATGGGATTCCCACTATCTGCTATAGCTCATATTACTATAATGCTATTATAATATTAAAGATAATACTATTATGAGTAAGCCTCTTTTTCGAAGGTGGTTTTATTTTGGTGCTCCAGTATTGCAGTAGCGCTAATATAAACATAAAAATTAGATGGGCTCAGCATCTGTTTTTCCAAGATTACTAGCAAATGCTTTAAGAACAGAATGATTAAGGTTTGAGATTAATAATTCAGTTAAAAGACAGACATACAAAATCTCTTATTCAAGTATCATGCCTTACACTGAAGTGGTGGTGACCTGGGGGAAGGACATCTGAGATACAGGACCACATATCACAGATATCTTCCCTTCCAATCGCTGCTGTTTCTGAAATAACTTCTCTGAAGAGTTAAGAACTCAATGTAGTATCATTGTAATGTAACTAACAAATGTATGTAACACTTAGAGCTGCTGATACAATTAATAAGGATATTGTGACTTTTGGCAAACCTAAAAGAAAATATCAATGAACTGAACTGATGTTTGAAACTAAGTATAGTTCACATTAAATTGTAAAGCTTTGAATTACATGAAGAACTTCACAAGTTCTAGTTCAATTGACACTAATTGCAAATTGCCTTCAGCTACTGCATCTCTGTGGTTTTTTTTCCTTGTTGGTGTGGGAGATAACAAATGTGTGAACGACATTTCAGTCCGGTAATTGGGCCATTTATAGTTCCTTGTTAGTTTGCGCTGGGTAAGGGCTGTGGTGCTGATTTTACATAAGGATCAAGCACCTCATTAAAACACCAGTGCTGGAAGCAAGTCTGATACCTGACTGCAAGACAAGTGTTGTCACATAATACACGAAAAATAAGAGACTTTGTGCTTGCCATTTTCATTAAAAGATGGCATTTTTGACAACTAAGCCGATCTATATTGACGTCTCCTTTAGAGAAAGCTTTGCTGGTTCAAGTGGGGTTATCCTCTCTTTGTCCTTGCTTTATTTTTGCAGAAGCTGAGCTAGGGCGACTGGCTCCCCACCTCACAGCCCCATGCCAATCCTGCTTCTTGCTCTTTGCTGTGGATAGAGCTGGTGCAAGGGACTCAGAGATGTCAGTGGTTCCTCTATGAAAAATCATGACTGCTTCTTTACTCATCCTAGGTCTACACATTGACACAGAGATTGCACAGTGTATTGTCTTTCAAGTTTTGTTTTGGTTTGTTTTTTTGTCATATCCTGTGCCTGGGTTTATTTCTATGTGTCGCCTACCTCCATACTTAGGTAAGCCAGGATGCAAAACTGCATTCCTGTTTTCCTCCTCATCTTTTTTGGACAATTTTCACCCTAAAGGCTGTGGAGAAGCTCTGGGCGTTGCTTTATAGTCAGATTTTTATTGTCGCTCTGTGGAAGTGCCAGAGATACCGAGGGTTAGAGGATTCCCTTTCACAGCTGGTGTGAATTGTATGTGTAGGAAGAAGACCAATTGCTGTTAGTGGACTTACAAAAAAAAAAAAAAAAAAAGAAAAGCTAAACAAAAACCCAATACGTATTTTCAGACATAAAACTTTTGCCAGGAGCACAGAGTCCTCATTCTTCCACCTATGTCAACTGATTTAAAGGTATTGCCTCTCCCCTTGAAAACCTTGTCTCTCTAATACTGTACGACCATCACAGCTATTACAGCGCTACTATCATAGTCTTAGCAGGAAAATGTTAGCAGTATCTATTCAGCTGCAAGCTGTTCCCTGATACCATCAGGGAATAAGTTTATTTTTACTTGGATATAGAAAAGCAAGATGCTCAGGCTATAAATACAATTTTTTGTAGAAAAAAAGCTATTTCCCTACAACTATCCATTGAAGGTTTATAGCACAGTTATATGTTTGGTTTGGGTTGCATTGTTTCACTGCAGTGACTGCTGGAGATTTTCAGTAGTAAAATGGGAGGAATTCAGTTAGCATGTGGAAGCGAAAATTTGTCTAGACTTGCTGAGATTGTCACTTAGTAAAAAACTTATGAGAAATACAAGTTGCATTTAACACTACAATAACAGTGACCTGGAACAATTCTTATTGAATTCATCATGTTCACAGTGCTCAAAAGTGAGTGCAAAATGTGCCTGACTTCTCTAATAGGTTTTGGAATCAGAAAAATATGCAAGTGCCTGTAGATCTTTCCAATGATGTTGTCATCAACCATTCGCATTACATTTCTGCCTTAAACTAGAAGATTCCTTCACAGTGAGTAGGCTGCATAAAGGGGAGGCTTCTATTGCTTCTTTTATTGATTACTAATGAAATCACAGTGCTCTCATTCTGTTAGAGCTACAGCCCTAAATAAGGCTTGGCAGTGATAACGTTCTTTTGAATCATGACCATATTAAGAAAGGAGGCTTTTCTGGAATATTCTAAAATTTGTGAAAATTTTATGATAGCTGTTTCTTTGTTTGCTGGAAATCTGGGGAAGTATTTGAAGCTTCTTAGGAGAATCAAGCATGTTCATGTTTCTTGAATTTCCAGGCAGGCATTTCAAGGGTCAGGAGGAGTAGCTGAAAAACCCCAACAGATAGTGATCGAAAGTGTGACTACACTGGAGACTCTTAACACAAGGACATTATAGAAAGTCATTGTCTCTTTTAGTATCTAAGAAACCGAAGAACAAGTGACTGATTATAAAGAAATCATACATGTGTTTTCACTGGTTTTCAAAGACTGGTGATGTGCTAAATGGAAAATAAGCTTGCCACATTTGAAACATGAAAGCATCAAGATCACATGCTGAAGTTGTGAAAGCAGAGGTAGAGACAGCCCCTACAGCTTTCCTTTCACATGTCCTCAGAGCTGAAGAACACCCACTGCACAGCTGTGCCAAAGTATATTGTGTACAATGGGTGCCTTGATATCTATGCATTTTAGCATGTGTAACTGATGTTTGTGTGCAGATTGTTTGCACTAAGTTTCACCGCTGTTACTTTCCAAACAACATCTTGCATCCTGAATCAAGAAAAGCCCCTGGCTTGCACCAAGCTCAGTGTCCAGCCATATCTGTGAGATCATCCAGTGGATATGCAAAGCAAGATGTGCTCTGCACAACCTTTTCTGTGGCTGCAGGGCATGTTCCCAACTAAGCCAAGTTCCCTCATGCAGGTCAACCCTGAAAAGCCTGAGATGTTTCTAGTGGTTTCTATATGAATTATGAAATTATACCCATAGCCTTTTCATTACTTTGGTCAACTCATGTCACTGCATGCACAAGTAGCATGATAGATTTCGTCCTAATGCTCACTTTATCTGAAGTTCAGGAATGTGCCTTGGTCACTTGTGTTTCCTTGCTCCACCTTAGCATAATCCATCTAGTCACATCTTTATTTCAATAGGGAAGAAAAAAGAAGCAAAGCAGACACTACATCAGTTACCATCTCTTTTATAAGAGTCTTAGTGCACAGATTTTGATGGTTCGCAAATTTCCTAGTGAATATGTGCTTGATCAGGCATATGTCTTTGGAGACACAAGGCCAAAATGGCTTATGCCACAGAGTGCCTTGCCTGATGTTACAGAGAAAACTGAAGTTTTTTTATAAAGTTATAGAATAGTTTCATGTAAAGATACAGGAACTATTATTGATACAGTAAACTATTTTAAGTAACTGATTTTTGAATTGGTCAAAGTTAAATAATTAACTAATTCTTATGGAGTCAAAAAATAATTAAACAATTATTCAAGAGTTATTGGAGGCAGTGTTTTAGAACAGCCAAATAAAAATTTTAAATTTTCAATGGCAAATAACAAAACATTGTTTCTTTACATTTATCAAGATTAACTGACAGCTCGTTTCCGGTTGTATAATTCTACCTCAAGTGGTCAGGAGAAGCGTATGGTAGATAAGCTATGATATTTTATCTTACATCATTCTCTAATAATTCCATAAAAGCATTACAAGACACATTAGCATGTAACTGGCAGAGCTTGGGTCCACTCAACATTTTCCAAACCAGTAAAAACAGTGAAATAGCAGGGAAGCTTGGGCAAGGCTACGTCCTGGTATCTCTGCTGCTCAAGGGCCAGGGCTGGGAGGGATCAACCATACTCCTCCCTTATCCACAGAGACTTGGACTCATCTGGCACTATCACATATTAGACAGCATGAGACACTACCTCTGCCGGGCACTGGCTGATAAAAATCCTTCTTCCTTTCATTTTTGTCATTTACTCAGTGTTTCCATAGAATTATCATGCCAGTAGGATCAGGTCATGACTAATTTGTATGCTGCAACATGTGCAGCTGGGTTATAATTTTTACTGAGCTTGATATCCTTTGTTTCATCAGAAACTACTAAATAATGTAGAAGTTTCCATTTTATTTTTTCATACAATACATTTCTTGAGCTACATCTTTAAGTGTCTGAAGGTTTGAAAAGGACTCAAAATGCTGTTTCAGGTCAGTTCATTCTCATTTGAACAAAGAAAGACTTCCAGCTTTAAGCATGTCTTCTTAAATTCAGTTCTCACAAAGGCTGTGAATGGAGGGATCACCAAAGCAGGTATTGTCTCTTTTATGTATCTTTGTAGGGATATTTCTTTCTAGTTTTTGCAAGGAAATTGCTTAAAAATTTCCAGATAATGACTGCTTAAAGAATATTAACGGATTTTAGCTTTTTGACTCTGCAGACAGCTGAATGAACAAAATGACACAAAAATAAAACTTTCAGAGCTACCATTTTCTGAAGTTTTCTAATTTTGATTGCAGCAAACACAAAACATCTGAAAATAGACTTGTCAGGAGAACAATTAATTTTGGGGCTGTTAGGAAATATATGTATTTTTTCACCTTTAGGCAGGCAGATGGATTTGTAGTAAGAAACTTTTTCTGCAAAACACTTCTCAGCAGTAAATGTTCTGAACATTTGAGGAATTAAGAGTTTATAATGCTTATAAAACAGGATGTTTTATTTCTAATTCCTCAAACTCACAAAATTCTTTTGGCATCTTTTCCTGCCAATGGAGATGAGAGAAGAGCCGTGGATGCATCAGTTCTCCTGCCGTTGGAGCAGGAAGGGAAACAAGGTCCATGCCAAAAGCTGCTTCGTGGCCATGTCATGGGAAGGTGAGAAATCACAGAGATAAGACCAGGGTAGCTGAGGAACTGCAAGATGGCATCTGCATTGTAAGGCATAGATAATACTCCTAGTGTCTGATTTTTTCATGATGAACAGTGGAATATTGAAATATGTTAATCAGAGTCACCTCACTATGGAGCTTTACATCCTTCTTCTCTGAGAAAACAACACCGTCATTAGCATACTTGGCCAGGGTGGAATCTCAGCACACCTCACATGGCGCTATTTAGATTTCACTCTTAATGAGACCTTACGTGGCCTTTGCTTGGGATTTTTATGGGGCTTTGCATATTGCTTTGGTTTTGGTGTTTAGTTTTATAGTTTGTTTTTTTTTGTTTTGTTTTGTTTTTTTTTTTGGAGGTGTGGGATGGAGAATTTTTTGTAAATCATCTCTAAAAGCTTTCATAAGTCTCACGCAGAAGACCAAATCTATCAAGTGAAGAATGATTTTATAGAACCAGCTTACATCCAAATCCAAAGGAAAGGCCATGAGCCCTCTTCATATGGCAGGCAGAAATCAAAGCAAAACAAACGCAGTCCCCAAAGCCAAAACTATTTTTTTTTCCCTTTTCCTTTCAGACGGAGAACTCCACCAGTATGTCTCCTGCCAGATCTCACAGAAAGCATCATTTTCTCTCACCTCTCCTACCTGAAAACCACCTCCTGGAATTTCTGACTGTGCCCATGCTGTATTAGAAGTCCAAGGCCAACATAAGGTAACTGCCCAGCCCAGGCTTTGGTCTTTTCCCACCTTTCTTGGTTTCTTCTGTTCCCCTAGTCCTCACTAATGCTGGATGGCTCTAATCACACTGTGATCTCCTCCTGTCTCTTTCTGTTCCAGGTATCTGCACTTCTGCTGACTCTCCAGGACAAAGAGGAAACAGAAGGAAAAGTAGGTGCTTAAAGCCCATCTCACAATAGAAGGGCATAGGTAAAGAGCCTATCCCCTTTATTTTTACAGCTCTCATCTTTAAAGGTAACCTTGAGCTTGTTCTGGATAATTGTGAGCCTTTCCAGAAAGATGAGCAGAGTTTTGCATATAAACTATTAAAAATTTATGGCTTTGCTGTGTTTGCAAAGTCTTTTATAACTTGGAGTTTATTAAGTTACTATCAAATGTAGTATTCTAGGAGTGTAACGTTGCAAAATTTGTTTTGCACATGTAATGCATATAATGATTCTTTTAATGGAATTTTTTACAGAGATATGTACAGTTAAATATGCTTATAGATAATCACAGTCTCCTTGTGTGTTTGTTAAAGATTGCTATCATTTAATTTAAGTACATAGGGTTCTTTTTTTAAAGTAAACCATGATTTTCTGACTGATAAAACGGATATATACATCCATGCATTCCGTATATTTTATGTTGTCTTTCAGTAATATTTTTAGAACTGAGCTATTTATTCCAATCAAATGTAAAAAGCGTATTATGGATGTATTCTGAGACATTCAGACTGTGGTTTAATAAGTACGATAATATTCACATTGCCAACTCCACAAACTATAGTTCTCTGAGAACCAAGTCCTTCAAGTTCCCTTGAAAATTCCTTAAAACTCAGAATGAGCTTTTGACAGAGAGAAGTTAATGTTTCATCTTTTCTAGGTTATTAAGCTTTAGCCTTACCCTACCAGTAAGAACAGCAACAGATACATAGAGAGGGCAATTGACTGTCTCAAAAGGTTAAGTCTTCTGGCTGAAAATGAGCACAATTATTCATGAAAAGCAAATTACTAAAACTTTCATCTAAGAATTTTTCAAATGCAATGGGAACGGACACTGTTCAGCTGAGGAAGGATGGAATTTATAGAAAGAAAGAATACCTCAAGAAAGGAAAGATTAAAGTGATTCTTGGTGGTGTTCTGCAACAACAGTAGATTATTTTGGATTTGGAAGAGAATACACTGTTTATTGTCCTTTGTGAGCCTGGTTGCCTTGAAGTTGTATTGATATGTTTAGCTGCATGGCAGAAGGTAGGAGAATGAGAGAAAGAGAAGTCACCTCTGTGACTGTGTGGATCAGTTCATCCCTATTTTAAGTATCATGCGAAAAGATTATTTACCAAATTGAACAAAGCATAAGATATTGTTCTTTTCAGGCCAACCTTGGCTGTGTTAGAAGCATTGAATGGTTTGCTCTATACTTCTGTGAAAGGAATATCAAGATATAACTGCATGGGACTGTGTTGGAGTAAGAGATGCAGAAACTGCCAACTACATCCTGTGAGCTGCAGCCATGCTCCTGCATGGCCAGAAGCCTTGGAGCACACTGAGTGATTTTACACTGGAAAAAAAAACAACCAACCAAAAGCCAAACCAAAACATCCTCATAACAAGGCCACCCAAAAAAAAACCCCACAAATAAACCAAACCAAAACATATTAGTGCACTAAGAGTTTGATTTCTTTTTTCTTTCTTTCTTTCTTTTCTTTCATTTCTTTCTTCCTGTTAAAGAGGTACTTGGAGTTTTATCCTCCTGCAATAGGGAAGCCTGACCCCACCTGAACACAAGTGATAATAATTTCAGAAACGGGTGAGTTTTCTGGCTTTCAGGGGTGACCCAGCAATGAGAGGATGAGAAAGAAATCTGAGTAGCATAAAACAATAACAAGATGGAACACAACCCAATTTGGACAATCAAAATTGTTTAATTCAACCTAATGTGGTAAGTCTGGTGGCATTTTCAAGTTATGATTTTTTTACTTTTTTGGTTACATTTTAGGCTGAAAAGCAAAACAGGGTCTTATTTGAAAGAAATCTTTTCATTTTGAAGTATTGAAAATAAATATTTCCAAAATACTCCAGCAGATTGAAACAAAAAATAAAAATCCCAGCTAATCAAATCTGCCCCAAACTCTATGACTCAGAAAACAATTCAGGTAGCTCTTCTGCCTTTTTGCCAGACAAAGGCAGAAGATGAGTCAAAAATATTCATAAGGCATTATAGTTGCTGCCCCTACTCAGTAGCAATGTTTTCTGGGTATGCAGTTCAACACTCTCTTTTGTGATCCATAGACGTAGAAAAATTGAGCACTTGCAGACGCAACTGATGGCAATGGGAGGGATGCACTGCACATATGTAATGTCACGTAATGCTGAGCACTCCAAAAATTCAGATCCCAGAGGTCTCAGACTAGGCATCCAAAATTAGCAAACTGTTCTGACCTTCATCTGTTTTTACTTTGGTTTCCTACAATAAAATTAACATTGTAAACTCTGAACATGAGCTGGCAGTGTGTGCTCATAACCCAGAAAGCCAGTTGTATACTGGGTTGCACCAAAAGAAGTCCAACGCAGCAGGTCTATGATTCTGTGATTGTAATGTGGATGGGAATATCAAATGGTCACCCCACAGAAAACTTGGGATGTAATGAATGTGGTTTGATAATCAGGGAGTAGTTTAGCAGATCTGTCCTCTGCATGATGCTTAAACAGTGCTTAAAAATATGTTGCATCTGCACGATTAACAGTGAGGTTGAAATAATATATTGACTAGCTGCATTCATTAAAGGAGTCGTGCTTGATCCATGCACCAAATGAGTCAAAGGTTCAATGGAAATAATAGGATGTCACAGTGTAATTACGGATTACACCACTGTAGTTCATGAAAGAACAAAAATTTAGGTTGCCCAGACAACATGGGTTATGAATACTCAACTTTGCAATATTAATGACAAATGTTAATAAATTATTAACATTTATATTTTGTGTATGGTGGCTATGAAACGTAACAGAAAGTTTGTCTAACCTTTCTGTAGTGTGCAATTTTTTGAGACACACACTGTTTAACACCTAAGACACATGAAAGTAGCATTTACCCGGACTTTTCTGGGATCCTAAACTACAAATTTTGAAGGCTTTTCTCCAACCACAGCAAACAAGCTGAGAGATTTAAACCAAATGAACCTTTGCCAGGGGAAAGAAAATCCAGTGAAATGGTAAGTTTGAAAAAAAAATCCCTGAATTAGAAATTGGTAGCAGATAAACCTAACTGCCCACAGGAGCTTGGGCACTAATCCTGAATGCTGTGTTCCTCATCAGTGGTTGTGAAAGCAGCCTCTGTAATTTACCACCCCTTGTCCCCTTGGTCTTGTACTTAATAATATTGTCAGTAATGGCTTATAGAAAGCCAAGGATATCAAATGCTAGCATCATAAAAAATAAAAGATCATCTCAGGATATTGAAGGACAATAAGGTATGTGGCTTCATCTCATGAAAGCATGTGTTGTGGTTTAAGCCCAGCTGTACCTCAGAAAAACCACACAGCCTCTGGTGTCTCTCCTCCCCTTCCTCCCTCCCCACTCCCTGAGGGACTGGGAGGAGAACTGAAAGAATGTAACTCCCAGGGGTTGAGGTAAGAACAGTCCAGTAACTAAGGTATAACACAAACCACTGCTGCTACCACCAGTAATAATTATGACAAGGGAAATAACAAGGGAAGAGAATACAACTGCTCACTACTCAACAGCCGAGCCGTGAATTAACTCTTCTGGGTTCCTGCCCCCAGTTTTTGCATCCTGGGCATAACATACTGTGGCATGGAATAGCTCTTTGGCTGGTTTGGGCTAGGTGTCATGTCTCTGCTTCCTCCTGGCTTCTCCTCCTCCCTGGCAGAGCATGAGACTCAGAAAGTCCTTGATCAGAGTAAACATTGCAGAGCAGCAACTAAAACCATCAGTGTTATCAGCGCTGTTCCCTGGCCAAAAGTAAAAAAAAGCAACTCTGCACCAGCTACTAAGAAGGAGAAAAATGACTGCTGCTGCTGAACCCAGGACAGCATGCTACCACTTTGTGTGGTGGTGTCCAGCAATACATTTTGCAGGGCTAGGCCAGCTTGAAAAGTAAGCAGAGAAGTTTCCTCAAATTCCTCATAAATGCAAGTGCAATAGACAACTGTGACTCTTGTAGTGACGCAGCTCTTGTGATAACTGTTGCTTAGAAAGCTGAAGATGCTGCCAGGGAGGACATGTTGTTAACAGCAGTGGGTAACATCAACTTGGGCAATCCTCTATGTAGCAAGCTACTGTGACCCAGGAGGTAGGAAATTGCCCACCCAGGTGGCTGGAATAAAATTGAAAGGGTCTAAGATCAGTTTTCATACTTAAAACTGTGTTTTCCAATGAGTAGCAAATAGCTGAAATTAAACACAATTCTAGTACTCTACATGAAGGGGATAAAATTTGTGGAATTTTCTTCATAGAAAATATGTTTCAAAGGTTGCAATGAGCATAGACACTTAGTTTTCAAACAGAAGTCAGAATTTCTAGTGCTGATTTCTTAAGCAGTGATTGACTGCTGGTACAATATCCATAGATTTTTTATTAATTTGATTGATTTCAGTTATTTAGGCATAAACCATTGCAGTTAGCTCCGGTATGCACCTGCTATAGCTTAATTCCCTTCCTCTGAGACATGCAGCCTGTTCTGTCCTGTTCCATCAGAGCCAGTGAGGGAGTATCATCTGGATGAACAAAAGTTGCAGCTGATGTGGATGTATGATTTTATATCTTCTGGCTTTTAATAACAAACCTTAACTGACCCACAGCATTTCATACAAAATGCAAGCTTTTTCCTAAAGCTCTTCAGAGCATATGTCGTGTTGTTTTCTAAACTCATTGGCAGCTCCATCTGTTTCACAATAATCATTTTCAAACATCATAAGATATTCAGGAATAGTAAAAGGTCATTTGGGCCTTGCAGCTTTGTTCTCTCTATCTTTGAGAGTTTTGTACCCAGACATTTTACATTCTGTCTTGTCTCTTGGGCAATATATTTTTGTCAGACACTAATTCAGAACTTCATTGTCTGAATCTGGAAATCCAAGCTCCTAAGCGTCCTTTTCCGCCTCTTCAGAAAGCCTCAAAAATACAAAAAAGTACATTATTTTCTTAATTACAGTTTACTAAATTTCAGTTAATGGCTGAAAGGAAACAATGTGTTTAGAAGCAAGTAACTTCATAGTTTACGTGACCAGTATTAATTCTTGCTAAATAGTTGCTGCCTGCTCAGCACTTCACCCTGGGGTTTTTGCTAGTGGGACATGACTGCCCTCTCCTCCCAGGGGTTCTGTAGAGGTCAGGGTCAGAGCTACTCTCCGACAGGCTTGTGTGTACAGGAAACTTCAGAATGCAAAACATAATGCTGACTTTCCTGGACTAGGTTATTATCATTGTTTAAGTCCTAAATCATGCAGTTTGCTCACTCACTTCCCCCTCTTTCTTCCCCCCCTCACTCCAAGGGGGTGAAATGGGGAGAAGAATCGAAAGAATGTAACTCCCGTGGTTTGAGATAAGAACAGTCTAGTAACTAAGGTATAACGCAAACCACTGCTGCTACCACCAATGGTAATAATGACCAGGGAAATACGAGGGAAGAGGACACGACTGCTCACCACCTGATGTCCAAGCCGTGAATTAACTCTTCCTGGTTCCTACCCTTGGTTTTTCAACCCTGGGCATGACATACTGTGGTATGGAATACCTGTTTGGTCAGTTTGGGTCAGGTGCCCTATTTCTGCTTCCTCCTGGCTTCCCCTCCTCCCTGGAAGAGCATGAGACTCAGAAAGCCTTTGGTCAAACCAAAACATTCTCTGCTGTAACTATAAACATTGGTGTTATCAGTGTTGTTCCCAGACTGAAAGTCAAAACCATAGTGCTGCACCAGCTACTAAGAAAGAGAAAAATGACTGCTGCTGCTGCTGAATCCATGACAGTTATAAAGCCATCCAGTTCAGTGTTTCATCTCGGGCAGTGATTATTAGCAGATGCTAAGGAATAAGAGTACACCTGCAGTTTAGCACTTCTGCTCTCACCCTCGTACCTTAGTGGGGTTTGAAATGATGATTTATCAGCTTCTTCTTTAGATTAGTCTCAGAAGTGCATTTCTTCCCTGTATTAGTTTAATTGCTTTTGAACCTTTTTATGATTTTAGCATCTGTAACACCCTATAATAATTAGTTCCACAGTTTAATTGTGAATGCATGAAAAAAAAGATGACCTTTGCCTGTTCTTAAATTACATAAATTAATTTAGTGCACCATCCCAAACTATTCTGTGGTGAGAAATAGCGAATAATTGCTCTCTATTAACTTTCTCTATGTTGATCATAACTTTCCCCTGTGACATCCCACCTCTACCACCTCTTTCCCAAACAGATTACATACCAATTTATTTAATCTCTCCCCACATGGAGGCTGTTCCCTATATCTAACAGTCTTTAGCTTTGTTCTTATATGCTTTTCCTAGCACTACCATGTATCTCACATTAAATAACTACCTACTTGGCTTCTAGTCTAAGCCATGTAAGTTGAATTGTATGAAGTCAACTCTATGTAATACATGTAAGAAACGCTGTTCTAAAATCAGGCTTTGATGTTACTTCAGATATAACTTTAGACTAGAGATCAAACTAAAGCACTAAATAGGAACCCAGTGTGAATACATGCATTTCCATGGAGCAGTACTTCGGTTTCTTTTGCAGAAGACGGTTCCACAATTCCTGTTTCAAGTAAGTCTGAGATGTGTAAGGTATGAGAGCAGTACCCTTGAATTCATATTTGTTCCTTTTATATGAAAAGGTACAATCCTTTCCCTTGTTCACTGGTTTGGGCAAGATGCCTTGCTGTTGCAAATGCACCTAACCCCATATCTGTGTAACTAGGAGCAAGTTGCAGGATTGTCCATGGAATGGGAAAGGGGTGTGCCTCCTAAATTGCTTTTAAAGGTACTAATTTTCAAAGAAGGCTTCTGAGGATTTGTACAAATTATATTTGTAATATTTACTTGCACTTTAAGATTGTTCGTAATCTGATTTTATAAACCAGTCTTCCCCTGACACCCTGATTTTAATTTAAAGTAGGCTATATCTCTTACACAGCCCACTGAGAAGGTGTTTCCAGGATGTTTCTCTGTCATATATGTAAGTTCAGTGGAGCATCACCATGACAAAGGCTGCTCACAGTCATGAATGCAGTGCTTGCAGACTGAACCTAAAAAATTAGTGGGTTTTGTTAGCGTTTGTGGTTAAAGGCTCAGCCCCATACACACTTGAAGGGGCCTAGGGCACAAGATGTATTGTGAGATGGTGAGGGATGGAATCAAAGTTGTGGAAAGTCATGTCAGAGCTGGATCTGGAGACCAACAGATTTGTGAGGTGGCTACTGAAGAGACAGGGATTCACACTGGCCACAGGGAAGATCATAAAGTCTGGAAGCTGACAGCGAGACCTGTCTGTATGCATGTGTGTCTGTGTGCAAGGGTAGCATGAGATAGGACCATCTGGAGCTAGCTACTGGGTAGGCTATGTCTAAGTCCAGCTGGTGGAGGGATCCACACTGCTTGTGTGTATATACTTCTCACAAATCGATCATTTTCCAGGTCAGCCAGAGAGGTAAATGGAATGAAGCCATTGGTACCATCTGAGTTAATATGAGTGTTTCTGTGCTCACCTGTATATGTGTTTATGGTGTGTCTGTTGAGACTACATGCTCAGCCTCACTGTCAGCTGGAACTCAGCCCAAGGAATTGCAGCAGCCTCACCTCCACTGGGCTACTGGATTGGGGAACTTTTAAGATTTTTAAAGGTGAATTAGGAAAAATTGCTTGTAAACAGAAAATTGCTAATTGGCCCAATGAGTATTCCTTTCTTTTTGTGTGTGTGTATTCTGCTTTTTGCTGTTGGAATTTTCTTGGTTAAATCAAAGCATCTAGCTAATGTAGGTTTTTTAAGAGTGCTGATGGCTCAGGCTTAAGGTTTCTGATGCATTTATTCAAGATCAAAGAAAATTCAGTCATTTAATGAACATGTTTTAGAAGCTAGGTCAGGTCTTCTGAATTCATACAGCTTTGATGGAATTGTCTATGATATATCAGTTGGCCCAGATACCAAAAAAGTTTTTAAAATGAAGCATGGAGTTTTTCTTTGACTTTGTTACTTTCAATCTACAGCTGTATGTTTAAATGTACAAACCAGTATCTCCCCTAACCTCTCTCTGCGTGTTCCCAGCTAACCTGCTTTAGGGGAATGGTCAGGCATGATGTGATTCTGTCAGAGATTACAGCTGCAAGTTACCTTTTTTTTTTTTTTTACCAAATAAGAAACCTACAACTGAGTGGTAATTACCACACTATCTCAACGATTATGCTGCCTTGAAGGTGGCTAAATAATATGCTGCATTTTCTTGTGAATAATAATGACATACTATAAAATATTGGTTCTTCACCTTAAGATCCATATCATGGGAATTACTAGCCAAAATGAAACTTTATAGTGAATGTCTTCATTGGTAAGGCTTCACTCATCAGTTCTAGTAGTTCTCTGGTAAGAAAATTACTCTGAAAGTGTAAATGTGAAAGAAGATGCATTTCAGATAAACTTAGAAAATGAAGGAGGAATAAACCAGTTGGGACTCAGTGGCATTTTCTGATTTGTGTAGGTCTTGTTCTCCTCTTGTTACCAGCATGTGTACAAAACAGTGGCCATGCATTTTGTACTGATTAGCCTGACGGTTTGAAAGATTAGCTTGATTTGACGTGTAACAGTGAATGCAATTAGGAAAATAGGACCATATGTTAAAAGGACCTTAGCTGGATAATGAGAATGTAGAGAGAGGAAAAGTGTGTTCCAAAGTCTCAGTGACGTGATATGTTTAGCAAACAGAGGCTGTCAAATCTCAACTGACTAGACAGAAGGGCTGTTGCATGTAGTTATTACTGCAGAGGATTTACAGAACATGATAAGTAAATGGCAGATAATTTCACAAAGCAAAGACAAATAAGTTAACAAAGATGAAGTCATCAAGAGTCTACTTGAAGTGAAAACAACATTGTCACGGGCACTAATTCTCTTTGGCTACAACATTTAAAGAGAGAAAGAATCCACAAGATAATGGTAATTTATAAGTTGTTTTGAAAATGAGGATCAAACTTTGTAATCCAATTTTTAAGTTTCTGTTATTCAAGATACGCATTTCTTGTTTATCAGACACACTGAGAAGGCTTCTTCTGTTTCCTGTTTCTTGAAAACTTTTTTTATAAGTGCAAGTCTGCAAAGAAACCCAGGAGCAATCTGAACAGGTATGGTTAGAAAAACTGGTCCTCAGAATCAGTGAGATCTCAAACATTTTTACCCTTGTCTTTACCTATGAATCACTGTCTGTATCCCCTTGTCATTTAGTACCATACCTCTTCTTTCCTCCAAATCAAAGATGGTAGCTGCATGTATGTGCCTATGTAAGCTGCACATTTCTGTAAACCTCTGGTCATGCTTTCTGCTCTTCTCAGCCCCTGTTGGTTAAGCTCCATATCTTCTGATGAACATTACCTGTAACTAGGTGCTCTTCACCATTCTGTATTTGTGCAGCTGTTTATTTCTGTTTAAACTTGAAATTTGTTATTGAATAGCACTTATATTTTTATTTCTAGATCAACTATATAATTCATTAAGACTAGTTTGATTTTTCTTTTTTTTTTTTTTATTATTTTTAATGTATTTTCATGTTCCAGTGTGCTTGCAATTCCCTTCTGCTTCATGTTAAGTGCAAATTTTATAAGTCTGTACTCTGACCTTCATCAGCCACTGGTGAAATATGGATTTTGCCCTGGTTTCAGCTGGGATTGAGTTAATTTTCTTCCTAATAGTTGGTACAGTGCTGTTGTTTGGCTTTAGTTTTAGGATAATGCTGATAACATACCAGTGTTTACCCTGATTGAGGACACTCCAGTGTCCCATAGGTGCCAGAGGGGAGGGACACAAGAAGCCAGGAGAGAGCACAGCCAGGACAGCTGACCCAAATTAGTCAAAGGGCTATTCCATACCACAAAATGTCATGTTCAGAATAGAGACCAGGGAGAACTGGCCTGGAAGGGCTGATCACTGCTTGGGTCAGGCAGGGTATTGGTCAGCAGGTGGTGAGCAACTGTACTGTGCATAGCTTGGGTTGCTTGGGTTTTACTTCTCTATCTCTCTCTCTTTCTTACCTTTTACTATTTATTATTTTTGTTGTTATTTTTGTTATAATATTTTGGTTTATTTCAATTATTAAACTGTTATTATCTAAACCCATGAATTTTACCCCATTTTCCCAATTCTCCACCCCCAACACACAGGGTGGGGCAAATGAGCAAGCAGCTGGGTGGTACTTAGCTGCCAGTCAGGGTTAAACCATGACAGATTTGCAGGAAGTTAAGGATGCAGCAGCTCTCTCAGGAGCTGCTTGCCACATCCTCACTTTATGGCATTCGGGCCCCTTCTGATTTCCTTTTCAGTGTGGATTTGCTGGCAGTTTCTGACTGTTCACCCTAGCAAGTTTATTTAAGCCATGTTAGCGAAAGAAGATTTTATGGAAGTCTCACAAGCCTCTTGCAGTGTGGTAGAAGAAAATAATTAACAACATTCTAGATGAAGAATACTGTCACAACAGTGTCACAGTTCTTGATGAACTTGTCTTGTCTGTTAACCACTTCCCTGCTGTCTTCTGGGTGTTTACAATTAATTAATTCAATGATTCCAATATTTTTCTGGTAAGAGAGGTTAAATTGCTTTTTTAAATCTCTGGCTCTTCTTTTGTTGTTTTATGGTTTTGTGGTGGTTTTTTTCTTTGTTTGTTTGTTTCTTTGGATTTCGGATTATTTATGCTTTAAAGGTCTTTGACATTTCCAGTCTTCTTTTTCCTCTCCCATTTTCTATGCATTCCAGGTGACAGACTCGAAGTCAGGCAGAGCCATACATCATAGAATATTATGTTGTAAAACACTTTCTAGAAGTGCACAACATATATTTACAAATATTCTTCAAAATCTACATGTTTGGCTTTTTTTAAAGAATCAACAAAAAGCCCTCTGGGAGCAGAGAAATGCAAACACTAAGAGATCAGATGAAACACACAGAAAATACTGGTGCGTTAGAGTATTAACCTGGTGATCTTACCAAACGTTACCAAACATTTTATAGAGACCTTTTCCCTCTGAGTGATTGTACTTTTTCTCCTGTGATACTCTTTCCTCTTATGTGCAGAGAAGAAAGGGTTTTTTTCTGATCTTTGCCTAATTAAAAACAAAAAAATGATCTCTAATAAAATAATAACTACTACTTGGGGCCACCAGGTTTCCCAGCTAGTCATTTATCCTAAGGAAATGAGCCAGGCTCGATTATTATTACTAAAATATATTGCTAATGTAATTTAGAGCTTCCTAGAAACAGATTTCTTTAATATATTCTAGTCTTCCTTGTCCACCTAAGAAACTGTGCATGAATTTATCAGTATACAAATTAAAGTACAATCCCAGAAAAGAAATTTAGGGTGTTAACTCAGGAAAGTAAGATAGAATTTAAAACAGCAGTGGCTGTGACAAATTTCATTTTAATACCTTTATATCAAGGATGATAGCCTTTCTTGAAGACAGGTGTTCGACAGATGTTATGGAAGGTCAGATACATCGATCCAAAGTCCCTTCTGGTCTCAAAGAAAGAAAAAAAAAAAGCAAGCAGGCATTAGGGAGTAGTGGTGTTTGCAAAAAGAGGCTGAAACACGATCAGTGATAAGGGTGCAATTACTTTGGTAATATTTGGAAGGCGGAGATGAAGGAAACCAAAGAAAACAAGTGTGGGGTGATTTAGAGATGACTAAGAGATGACTAACATGGGAATATTATCCAGGGATTGAAAAGGCACATGTTTATAAACACCTGCATGCATGAGGCATTTTGTTTCATACTGGGAGACAAGCCACGCAAACAGGTACAATCAGGTGATGTCCTTGTTGGAATGACCATGTGTCAGGATGACATGACCCCTCACACATGGCACTCAGATATGATCCATGTACAAGCCTTCCCACAAACTTGAGCAGAGCTGCTGCTTGCTCCTGCTCATTTTGTCTTGAAGGTTAATCAGCACAGCTTGCTCTGCTTGAAAGGCAGTCAGGGCCATAACAAAGGGGTCATTTCAATCTGAAAGGGTCTCCAGAGAAAGGGGCAAGTCATATTGGACACCCGAAAGCACCTGGCTGAAGCTTTCTGCCTGTGCTACCCCCAGTTTCCAGCCATGTTTTCTTCATGCGTCTGAAAGTTTGTGTGCAGTTCCTTTTTGTTTTCCTTTTCTATTGTTATTTTCAATCTGTGGTTCTTAATTGCTAAATCACACTAATATTTATGTCTAAAAAATTTATAATCTTGCTATATAATGATACTGAGGATAGCTGATTACATAATTAATTTGAAACATTTATCTATTCTTACTAAGACATGCAGAAGGAAGTCCATCACAATCAGTGAGATGACTTATCTGTGAATAGCTATTGAAATTGGTGCATTTAGATCTTAAGACGAAGTAAGAAATAATTAAAAAAAATTATATATGCCAACAAATTCAGAAATTTTGTCAATGCTTTAGAGGTAGTGCAGGCTCCTAAATATTTCCTCATTTGCAAGAATAGTATGAATAATGTTCTGGAAAGGAATGAACACCAAAACAACCTGTTTGTAATAATATGAACACAGATTCAACATGGAAGTATTTGAGACCTGACAAGTCTTTAGTTTGAAACTGTGAAGAGAAAGGCAGCCAGTACAGGCTTCAGTCTCAGTTCAAATAGAGTAAGTGCAGAAATCGAAGAGTAACTGAGATTGCAGTATGCCATATAAATGGCAAAAAATATACTGCAGACCATATTGTGGAAATGTTTTATTTCAGTCTTCTGAGTGATTAGAAGATGCCTCTGTCTTCTTAGAGCTTTATTTTGTCAAGCTGAAAATAGGTCTAAAGAGATCAGGATTTAACAGATTGGTTGTGAGACTGATGATATATGTATTGTACATCTGGAGGACTCTTATGCCCTTTTTTTCATGATTATCACCTCCTAAATATGTGTGACAGCAGTAACCCTGAATATGGACTGTGTTTTGCAGCTGGAATTGCTGCATTAAGAATAAGCTTCACAGTTTGGTGGAAACCTTGACCTTGCTGTCATGCATGGTTATGTGTTCCATGGCTTCACCAGTTCTCACAGACAGATTGAAAAAAAAAAAAAAAAAAAAACCCACACACACAAAACAGAGAAGGTAAATGACTGCAAATCCCTCAAAATTCTTTTCAGTTTCTGGACAGTAATTTCCAATGCATGGTTTATGTACTTAAGATGTAGCTATAGTGCTCCAGTGTCATTGTACTAGCAATCTGGTACTGGGAGGCTCTCCCCACCTCAGCCCCAGCCCCAGCCCCATGGTATGATGCTGCAATTTCAATGGGACCAACAATTGGCCATGTTGGACCAGCAGCATGGAACAACTTTCCCACAGCACTCACCAGACCCTTATGCTGTTCAGGTTACGCAGGATAAAGGCATGTCTTCTGTGTGGTTAGCTTCTAAATCTGCGCTTTTATATAAGCAATATGTTTATACCAGCATAATTGCCTCCATAAACACGGTGCAGTGTTGACAAGGTCCAGTGATTCACACAAAAATTGGGTTTGCTGTACTCATGATGCTTTTCATGTGCTGTAGTTCTTTTGATATTTTTCTCCTTCCAAAATGATAGCTTATGGGCTGTTATGACTCATACTTGATGATGTTAGCTGATTAGTTTGAACTTCTGTCACTGACGTTTTCATGGATGTGCAATGGAGCTGATATCTTTCCCATCCTCTTCCTCCAGAAAACAGCAAGGATATTTGACTATCCAGTTGCCAAATGATGAATGTAAAGTGCCAGCTAAGAAAAGCTTAATATTACAATGGGTGCACTGTGAATATAAGATCACATCACAGTTACTTTATGTTGAATGGAACAGACTGACTGGTGATTAGCAATCAAGAAAATACCCATTTCTGTGCTAAACCCCAGCTGTTTCTGAGTTGTCATCTATGAGCAATGCACGAATTATCCTTGCTATGCTGTCTTAAGTCCCTATTTCTTGTACATTTTACAGAAGTAACTTTAGAAAATGTTGCTGTAGCTTTGTTTTCAATGCACACATGCGCACAAAGGAAGGCAGCTCACAGGGTGGGGGCAGGACAAGTAGTCATGCTTCCTTGCTGTGAATCCCACTGCAGTGGATTTTCTACCACACTGTGTTTTGTGAGCAATACTGCAATCTTCTTATAGAAATGATACTGAAGTTAAAGGAAACTCTTCTATGGGCTTCACTCAACATTGCTTTTGACCCTAGCAAAAGCCCAAAAAGTTTGACATTGAGGAAGGATGCATTTTGGTGCATTAAGACACTATTTATTTTCTTATTTATTTTGTTGCTTTGAGAGCAAAGTCAGAAATAGGTAAGTCACATCATCTTCAGGGCCCTGGTGAAAATAAACACTTTAGAAAAATTTGGATTTGATGGGCAGAGTAATTGCTGGACTTTTCAGGCTACTAATCTACCCCACTCCCAGATCATATGTGAGACAGGAGATGTTTATTCAGTGCAGTCCCATTTGAAATTAGTCACATAGTATTGTTTTCTGCCTTTAAGGTATGTACAGAGTGATTTTTGCCTCATTGATGACTGCAAACATTGTTCTAAGTAATATTTTATGATCCCAGTAGGATTAGCAGTGTAAACAGCCTAATTATTTTAACCTCTGAGGCATAGCTAGAACCTTTGTTCTTCCAGAAGAGTGATAACAGAAATGACTGCTGACAAGGTAAACAAAGAGCCACCACAACCTGCTTGTTAGAGAGAGCTAATGCTTGAGAGAACCACAAGGTCAAAATCATAAAAAATAGTGTTCTATATTTATCATGTGCCCACATTTAAATTTATTCAGAAATATATTGCAATATATTGCAATTAAAAACAATACATTTTGAAATCTTCTTCTGAGGAAAGTATGGAGATTTACTGTCAGTAAACTGTATTTCTGTATAGAGTTATCGTGTGTGCCAAAGATGGCATGTATATCTGTCTATTTTTACTCACAGTTTTACAGCAGGGTTCCTCCAGGGTAGATCTGTGTTTGGAAGACGCACACTAGCTACAAAATTCAGCATTTCTTCACCTAAAGAGTATAACAGAGCATCCTACCTTAGACTCTCCAGTTGTTAGCTCTTCACAGTGAGGAAACCTCATGAATATTTCTTAACCCTTGGACTTCTTGGTGTAACATAAATAGATCATTTTTCACAACTGCAGGTATTTTCAAGGGGGGGTGGTGGTAGATATTGTTGGGGGTTACAGAGCATAATTTAACAATTTATTTAGATTAAGCTACCATAAAGCAGCAAGACCTGGGGAAGAAGGGAGTAGTAAAATAAAAGTCTCTATGCAATTTTGAGAAAATTCTCTACAGCTTTCTCAGTTTCTATAGAAATACTGAATATTTTTTGAGTTCTGTCTAGAGAAAAAGGCTCTTAGCTCCTTGATCATAGCTTCCATTCCATTGCTCACAGTTTCCCTCCTCTGCAGCTCAGAGCTCAGCTGAACAGCAGAGTCCATACTGCAAAAGCAAACTCCTTCCCCAATCAAGCCTCCTGCAAGTTCTGGGGGAAGAGCTAACACCTGTCTTCTTTTTTTACATATCAGGTTCTTCCACTCTGCAAACCCAAGCGCTTTAAAAAATAAATTGGAATGAATTGGTTTCTCAATGTTTTCCACTGAACTATCATCCTGAATTGGAGTCCTAATATCTTCATGACCTTTCTTTATTATAATTATTTGGGTTAATTGCATGGGTGACGTTCCTGTTGGTACAACTGAGAGCCAATGCTGGATGCTAAGCACACAGAGGCATTTGTGGTACAGTAGTTACATAACACTGAAGACAGTTTCATAACATAAGACAAATTCTACAAATAGGTGCATCTGCTTATCTGCAGATGGAGACTATAAAGTGTGTTATTTCTGTGGAACTCGTGAATTCAATTTAACTATCTGGCTTATTCATAAATATATTCACAGATTTAGAATAAGCATCTTTAGCTTCCCCCTGCTGAAAGAATTATTGTCAGCTTTTAAACATTGCTTTTCATCAGATTAATCTTAGTTGTAAGATATTATAAGGTAATAAAGGTACATTTTTCACCTAACTGCATTGGGGATGGAAAATACCTAAAGATAACAGTAACAACAATTCTTGGCATTACTATAGCAACTTTCATCCAGAGATCTACAAATGCTTTCCAATAAGTAATTAATTAGGCCTCACAGCACCCTGGAGAGTTAATTACAAATTATCAGGCATAATCTCAAACTGTTTCCATTGAAACTGTTCCTGTCCGATTTCCACAGGAAAACAAAATAGGTTGGCTATAATATTATGACCTTTCTCTCCTCTGCTTCATTTTGAAAACATAATTAGATGAGAGTTTAGATGTATCCAGTTCTAGGGAAAGCTAATATAGTTACTGCCTGTCCTCAAAACTCATTACAATTTTCAGTTTCTTCGGTAAGATGATACTTTTTAATCTAGTTCTGTTTAATAAAACATAACCAACAACAGAAGAAAAACTGCTAAGTATTCCAGAGGAATTACAGAGAGATTTTAAATTGTAGATGTCCATCTGTTCTTCCATCACATGGGTGTTTGGTTTTGAGGCTGTTTGATTCAGGTTTTACTTCTGAAACAGCAAGAAGACGAGGACATGTCTGTGATGCCTTCAGATTGACTCTTTCTCATGGGATGCAGCAAGCTGTGCTAATCCAAATACCGTAATTTGAGCTTGAAAAGGTATTTGTCAGAGAATGATGTGTCCCAGGAAGTGTCAGAAGTGAGCAATAGTATTTCGTCTCACATTTTCAAAGTCGCCCAGAGTATAAACACATATATAGAGTAAGCTGCTCCAAGCTGGGCTTTTAAAGAAATTAAATTCTGGCTGTTAGTAAACTAAGAGTTGTAAAATAAGAAAGGTAAAGATTGAAATTTAAAATAATAACCTAAAATACCATAACCGGAAACATCTTGGATTTCCACAGACAAGCAGTAGAAAATAAAATATAACTCCTGCGCATCAGAGAACTGAAGCTGCAATTTTACCTTCATCTCTTATAATCATAGGAGTAATTAAAACCCCTGTTATTTATGTTAGGTTATATCTTTTCTTGCATCATAGTTATTGGTTTGCTTTTAATATAAGGTGAAACTAGTTTACTTGAGTAAATACCTGAGGGCATAGATTTCAGTTCTTTTCATATACTAATTTTGGAAAAAAGAAAAAAAAGAAAAAAAAATAATGATGCTCTTGTTTGCAAGAGTAAAATCTGTGAGCAATTTGCCACCTGAAAGAGTTCCGACCTTTAAACAGTGAAAATATGACACATATTCATGTTGATAGCAAATATATACAATAATCATGTAGGTATTTTAAAGAGTATTCTGCTTAATATGTGAAATTAACAGTGAAGATTAATTTCTTTTCCTCACAGAAGTCTAAAGGATACTGATGAGAGAAAAATCTAGTACTGTGGAAGCTAATTGAAAGTTTTGCGTCCCTGTTTGCTGCAAGTGGTGAAATACATAGGTGTAAGCAGGAAGTATTTAAACATGCATATGACATGCCAAAGTAGTTAAAAATTCATGAGATACCTTAACTTATTTTTTTTTTAGTTTAAGAGAGGATTCATTAATAAGAAAATAAAAGGTATATATAATTTTCAGAAGAGCTACTACAGGGAATTACAGTAAATTTACAGACAAATAAAGATAACCTTTTTGGAATATATGTGAGCCATTTGAGTTGTAAATATGTGTTTATGGCTGATTTCATGCCACTGCTTTACCCCAGCAGAAAGGGCAGCTAATTTTCTCAAAGTGTTATTTTATTAAGCGTCTACTGGTCTCGTATTCTGTTTTCATGTCTGCATATGCAATCCCAGTGAAGTCAACAGCTTCATCCATGTGTGAAAGATAATTTGATCCCAGAAGCAATTCAGAGCATAATAGAAATGAATGTTATTTGTCTCTGCAGTTTTTTAAGTGTAACCAAACTAATGAGAAAGGATGCGGAGTCTGAATTTACTTTTATTTAAGCTCTAAAAATTGATTGGACCAAAAAGAGAATATAGAGGCATACACAGAGAAGTTTAGTGCTACAGGCATAATGAGAGAAAGAAAGCCTTGGAAAAAACTGGATTGATAAAATTACATAAGGGAACAGGGTTGTTGGTGTGTGCTGTAAAGTGCCCGTATGCAAATAAGCATATTAACTGCTCAAGGATTCTGTTTTTCAAATAAAAGAAGAAGGATGGTAACAAACAAGAATTTGTAAATATACTGTGGGACAGAATTGAATTGAAGAATCTGTTCAGAAATACCAGAAAGACTAGGGAAAACGTGAGCCCTCTACAGAACAAATCGGGAGACCTGACTACCTGGGATATGGAGAATGCTGAGGTACAAACTGTTTCTTTTGCCTTACTCTTCACCAAGTGCTTCAGCCATACTGCCAAAGTCACAGAAGGCAAAGGGAGGAACTGCCTACTGTGCAAGGATATCTAGTACAAGACCATCATTCGCAGGTCCTGAGGGAACTGGTAGATGAAGTGGCTAAGCCACTAAAATTCATATTTGAGAAATAGTGTCAGTCCAGTGAAGTTCCCACTGACTGGAAAAGGGTATATATAACCCCCATTTCTAAAAAGGAAAATGAAGGAAGTCTGAACTAAAGGGCACTCATTCTCATCTCAGTGCCTGGTGAGTTCATGGACCAGATCCTCCTGGATAATATGCCAAGACACATGGAAAATAAGGAGGTGATTGGTGACAGCCAACATGGATTCACTAAGAGCAAACTGTGCCTGAAATCTTGGTGGCCTTCTATGATGTGGCTACAGCATTGCTGGATAAGGGAAGAGCAACCAGCACCATCGAGAACTTGAGCAAAGCATATGACACTGTCCCACATGACATCCTTGTCTCTAAACTGGAGAGGCATTGATTTGATGGATGGGCCACTTAGTGGATAAGGAATTGGTTGGATAGTTGTCCTCAAAGGCTTGATGAAGATCAGTGACAAGTAGAGTTCCTCAGGGGTCCGTATTGGGACTGGTGCTGTTTATCATATTTGTTAGTGACATGGACAGTGTGATTGAGTGCACCCTCAGCAGCTCTACTGATGACATGAAACTGTGTGGAGCAGTTGACATACTGGAGGGAAGGAATGCCACCCAGAGGAACCTTGATAGGATTAACAGGTGGGCCAATGCCAACCTCATGAAGTTCAACAAGGCCAAGTTGAAGGTCCTGCACATTGATTGGGGCAATGTTAAGCGCAAAGATAGGCTGGAGAATGAATTGAGAGTAGTCTTGAGAAGAAGGACTTGGGAGTGTTGATTGAGGAGAAAGTCAACATGAGCCAGCAATGTGCACCTGCAGGCTGGAAACCAATCATGTGCTGGGCTGCATCAAAAAGAGCATGGCCAGCAGGTCAAGGGAGGTGATTCTCCTCTTCTGCTCTGCTCTCATGAGTACCTAGAGCATCATGTTCAGCTCTCGGGCCTCCAACATGAAAAGGACGTGGACCTCCTCAAGCAAGTCCAGAGAAGGGCCACTAAGATGATGAGAGGCACGGAGAGTCTTTCCTATGAAGACAGGCTGAGAGACAGGCTGTGGTTGTTGAGCCTAGAGAAGAAAAGGCTTTGGGGAAACCTTGTCGCAGCTTTCCAGTACCTAAAGCAGCTGACAACAAAGCTGGAGAGGGACTTTTTACAAGGGCATGTAGGAACAGGACAAGAGGTAATGGCTTTATACTGGAAGAAGGTAGATTGAGATGAGACAGAAGAAAGAAACTCTTCATTGTGAGAGTGGTGAGACACCGGAACAGGCTATCCAGAGAAGCTGTGGATGCCAAATCCCTGGAAGTGTTGCAGGCCAGGCTGGATGGGGTTTCGAGCAGCCTGGTCTAGTAGAAGGCGTCTCTAGAAGGAGGTTTGTAACTAGGTGATATTTAAGATCCCTTCCAACCCAAACCATTCTGTCATACAATGACTCTTATAGGGACTTAGAAAAAGCCATACCCTTTAAGCAACCCTTACTAGCATAGTTTCATCCATCTCCTGGAAATGAATGCTTGATTGGCAGTCCTTCCTATCAAAATATAGAGTGAATGCAATCAACCTGGTCATCCATATATAGAAGACAGCAAAGGCTGTGCAAGAACAATTGAGTTTTTATCTGTTGTTCTAGATTAAGCAGTTTTATGTTTATTTTCACTGGATCACACTAATTAGAACATCTTGAACAAAGGTTTTTCTGGTTTATGTTTACCATTACTTTTAAGAAAAGTAGCAATATTCTTCTATATCTGAGACAGGCTAATGCTCAATATTGCAAGATGATTAATTATCCTTTAATGTTAGTCTTGAAAAGAGCTGTAAAGTGGATCAATACAGTGCTAATCTTTTGCCAGAAAAGCTCTTAATTTCTGTATAGAATTTAAGCCACTCTTCTTCCTTTTCCTGGAATCTATCAGATAAAAAGGGTAATTATTAATACTACAATGCATATTCAATGCAAAGTAAAATATCTACTATGGGAGCTCAAAAAGAGAGCTAAAATCTTATATGTCCACTTTCATGCAATCTCATAAGACAAAAAAAATTACACATTCTGTCAAGATGAAATCAAAATAATAGTCTCCAGGTAACACTTCTAATTCATTTAAAAAAAATTACACATCAGCAGAATAAATTTATGTGAAGCTATTTAGCTTTACCCATCATTAAAAGGTGGAACTGTGGCTGTATCTCAAGCATGTAAGTCCAAATGGGGCCCACCTCTATTATGGGTGCTTCAGAAATTAATATCTACGTCTTATTCAGGGAACACATGGAGCTAGCCAAGGGTGGGAACACCAGGACAGAGGGAGCTGTGAAGTGGCTGGAAGCAGAACACACATTCCTAAAGGAGAGTCCCATACTATTTATTTTTTTCTTTTGCAGGTTCACTGCACTAGTTCTGTTTTTTCTGATGACTCTTTCCTGAAATATTTCACACGGTCACAGATATATGGAGATAGGAAACTGGCTTTGCTGTTAATATAATTATATGAGAGGAAAGGTTATCAACTGTATTCATGCAAATTGATAACAAACTACACACTGTGTGAAATCTGCTTGCATAGGAATAAGAAAGATGCACAATAAGTACTGAGTGTGATTAATTATCTGAGTACATTTGTACCCAATTAGCATAAAAGAGTTACATGATCAGAATATTCTGTCTGTCTGGAGACTGAGTTATAAATGGAAGAAAGTCAATGGCATTCTGGAAAATGCTGCATTTAATGTATTTAGTTTAGGATATAAAGCCTTGGAGGTAATTAGTAAACATAGTCCTGACAGCAGTATGTGCATGACTCCCAATATTGTTAGTGGTAAATATGTGCTTAACACCCAGAGATCTCTATCAAAACTTTATTGAAATTATTTCAAAAGATATCCAAAATGTTTCAGAGCCTGAAGTAAAACAGACTGTTAATGCCAAATAGCATGTGTAATAAAATCCATGGCAAGAGAACACACTGATGAGGTGGTGTTTTTCAGAATCTTATGTTTAGAGAATACTTACTAATCTTTTAAACTCAGCCAGCAGGCTCTACACTATATAAAGCACAGCCTGCTCTATGGTATGACTAAATAAATCTATAGTACCTTCATACAAGTCAGGTTTCTACAACCGTAAAACTCATGAGAGAATAGACTTCAGTCATTTCTCAGAACAGTAGCATACTGATGCATTTTTTCTCTCTAATTTGTATGCAATGTTTAAAGTTCACTCTCCGTTCTATGATTTCCTCTTAGTGCAATGGGCAAGTCTTTTCAAAATCTAATAAATATTATTTAAGAAAGACAAAGTTAAATGGCAGAGCCCAGAGTTAAAATTTTGAAATCTGGGGAGAAAAATTTCAAAGGTTTTACAATAACTGCCACCAACTGTCGGATGAAATATTTTACTTACCTACCTGTGCTAATATGACTGGCTTTCCGAGGGTGAGGTTTTATTAAGGCTTACAGTATCATATATTTTTTAAAAATAAATAATCATTGTCACCACTTACACAATGGTAATTACATTCTAATTTATTTTGCTGCCTTAGGTGAATACAAGATGCTTCCCATTCTCAAAGGCCTTACTCCTTCAGCCCACATCTTTGTGGTCTAAAGCTCTTAGAAACATAGCATGATAACCCTGGTGAACAGGCACCTGAGTGAAGTTACAACTGTTATTCTGTCTCTTTGAAAACAAAACCTTACAGAAACTATTTATTAGGTTTTGCTGAAAATACCAAGCAGTAGAAAGAACTAAAGATAGGAGAGGAATTATAAGCAGGGTGAATTTCATAATGAAGCATCAGATACTTAGAAGCATAGGTTACAAAAAATTCTTTGCTGTTCCTATTTGCTTGCCCAGGACCTACTATTTCGGAGTTATTATTTGTGATTAATACCACCTTAAAGACCCACAGAGTAAATCCAGGTGACTGGTGCTCAAAGTCTTGTTAAATGTTTGGTAATTTTTTATGTATATTTTTTTTTTCTCTGAAACTGGCTCTTCCTCAGCCTGCAAGCCAGGTTTTACTGTATCTGCAGTAGAAAGAGAAGTGATATGCACAGCAAATGACTGGGGCTCTGAACACTACTGAATAGGAGAAGAACAAACAGAAAGCACAAAGAGAAAACCACTTGTGCATGGGTGTAATGAATACATAGCAAAAAGAGGTCATTAAATGAAGGATGTTTTAGCAGAAGAATAAAAATTTATTACATATCTTCATGGAATAAACAGGCAGTGGATTTGTGTGAAGTTTACACCCTGTAGACATCTACACGCTGCTTGCTATATCTATGTAAAAATATGCACTAGAGTGCAGTAGCAAATACTAGAGGTGCAGTTTGCAAATGCTTTCAGCTGTGGCCTCTATGTTTTTGAAAATAGACACTGTCACAGAATAGCCTGTGTGCTCATCTTATATGCGACTAAATAAAAGCTGCCTGAAGCAGATAATGTGACAGAATAAAAAGATTTCCTGGTTAAAAAGCCGTAGTTTGTTCTTAATGCTGAAATGCTGTTAAGGAAACAGCAATCTATGTGCAAGAGGAAATTCAGAGCAAAGACAAAGTTCTCAAGATGTTTAACAACTGATAATTATCATTACAGGTGATGTACATATAGGAATGCAAATGCTGCAAGAAATATTCATCTGAAATGTTCAAACACACACAAGACTCACAGACCAGGCTCACAGAGCAAAATATTTACTCAAAGTGCAGAGTCTTTATAAATCAGATGCATTTCAGCACATATTCAAAAAAAATGCATTTATTTTAGTTGGAAGGCTTAGCATCAAATTATGATTTATCCAATACTTATGTAACACTTTTGTACATGTTTCTTACTATGGATGGTTTATTAAACATTAAAGTGCTCAACAGGCGCGGCAAATGCATTTACTTTAATGTTGCATGTTACATTAGAAATGGCTGGGTAAACATATCTAAGACATTTTGCAGTCTGAAGTGAAACCCTAAAATTCAAGTAAATATGCTTTTAATAGTGGTTGATGTGTTATGACTATGTTGTACCATAAATGTTATTCATACTATCTCTGAGGTATTTACATTTTGCTAGATTCCATCTATAGCACTTCTGTGTTTCTTTAATTACAGAAACAGACACTAAAGTAACAGTCAAGTGTAAAGTTCTGTCTTAGATCGGCACAGCAAAGACCAGCCTGAGTATTCCAGTGTTGTTAAGTGTTGAAGATTCACTGAAAGCAGTAAGATCAAAACCACAAGTCAAATGAGCAGTTGAAATGTCTGTGTGTTTGAATTCTGTTGATATGGAAATCTGGAATGAAAAATTTGCTTGTTTCCTATATTCTCAGTGAAATCAAATAAAAAGGAACTTAATATGCTATGCCCAGTTCATGTGGATTACAAAATAGTTTATGCTGGAATATTTCATTAGATCCAGACTTCGTCTTAAGTAGTATGGGATCCATATCTAGAAGAAATATTTATATTTATTACACATAAATGTTTAAGTTAAGGTTTCCTAACAGTTCCCATAATCAATTAACCTCAGTTGCTTATTACTGTGTCAAGGTTTAAGCCCAGCTGGTAACTCAGTACCATGCAGCTGCTCACTCATTCCTCCCCTTTCCTCCTCCCACTCCCAGAGGAATGAGGAGGAGAATCAAAAGAATGTAACTCCCACAGGTTGAAATAAGAACAGTCCAGTAACTAAGGTATAGCACAAACCACTGCTGCTGCCAACAATAATAATAAGGGAAATAACAAGTGAAGAGAATACAATCGCTCACCCCTCACTGACCCAAGCAGTGACCTAGCCCTTCCAGGTAGCTGCCCCCAGTTTATATAGCAGGAACAACGTGCTGTGGTATGGAAAACCCCTTTGGTTAGTTTAGGTCAGTTGTCATGTCTCTGCTTCCTCCCAGCTTCCCCTCCTCCCTGGTAGAGCATGAGACTCAGAAAATCCTTTATCAGATTCAACATTACTGAGCAACAACTGAAAACATCAGCGTTATCAGTGCTGTTCCCAGGCTGAAAGTCAAAAACACAGCACTGCACCAGCTACTAAAAAGGAGAAAAATGACTGCTACTGCTGAACCCAGGACATACTGTCTCCATCACCCTTATTATTTCTTAGCTACATAATTGAAGCCACAGTATTTTGGTTTTTTTTTTCTGCTATACCCATGAGGGCATGCTATTTGGCAGAATTCTCTTGTATCAGAGGTGTTTTTTGCTGATTTTCTAATACAAACTTCCTCAAAAGTGAAACCTTTGCAAACCTCAGTGTGCCCCAGCTTGGCAAAACATTGCTGCAAAGCTTTGCATTTGGTGTGCACAATCCATACAGTCCATACTCCTGCCTCTCCTACTGAGGTGTGACTCAGCCTGTTCATATTATGTCTCCAGCTGTGGGAACGGTCATATCTCTTTGTGCTTTGGGGTTTCTGTCACAACAAGGCTCAAGCTGACAATAAAATCCACTGCTAGTAAGGGCACTTCTGGTGAAACATAGTCCTGCACCTGCATATTGTGTACAGCTGTGTGATGTGTTACAAAACAAGCGTGCAGAGGACACTGCAGTTTATAACTCGTTTATTGTTTAACAGTCAATATAAACATGCTCCTGAGACACAGAAACAAACTTCTCAAGAAGGTCAGTCACAAGATGTCCCTCTTAGATGTGTCCCAGTGGCTGTATGCTTTTGCTTTTATGTGTCTGTAATGAAGAAGATGAATCTGGGTAATTCAGCTCTGTAATGGATATGTCAGAAAAAGGTCTTTCTTTGTGCTGCAGAGAAGCCTGTATTGTGCCTTGAAGGAATGCCACTGATTGGAAAGCAGTCTGAAATGAAGAAAAGGACCCAGCAGGTATCATCTGTGGGGGCCTATTTGCTTCTGGTTTTCAGTGGGGAAGGAGAGGTATTGGTGAGCAGGTAATGTTTGGGATCTCCCACCTTTCTCATTCCCATCTTGAAATGGGAACTGCAGAAATCACCAAAATCAACGGTGTACACTCAAGGTAGTTTGCAGCAAATCAGATAGATGGCTGAGATGGGGAGGGTTTATACCTGTAATTGGGAGTGTCCACATTTCTCTGTTGCATAAATGAGAAAACAGTTCTCCTTGTCTGGGCAAACTGTAATCATTTTCATGATTTTACACACCGTAAAAGCTTTTACTGCAAGTTTTCAGACTGCCTGCAGTCTGACCTTATTTAAATGAAGCTTTTATATCAATAGCCTGCAATATTTTCAAGGTAGGAGGAGAACCCCTGAAAAATGAATATTAGAGCATTTCAAAACTGTCCACAGCTCCGTTTACCTCTAAATTGTACAATTCTTGAATTAGCTACTGTCTGTTTTCAGTAGTTTTCCATTACAAGGGGTCAGGCACCAGAGGAAATAGTTTTCTAAACTAGAAAGGAATATTAAATGACACAGCTGATAAGTATGAACAATGATGCAGAAGATTTATTGAGTAATGTGTTAGGTTGATAAATGGTAACATTTATTTGCAATTTGAGGATGTGACCCAAATGACATTCATTAGCTGAGCTTGTGTAGAACCGATTAGTTTTTAAAATTTATTATTTGTTCTGTGCTATTGGAAGGAGAGTCTGCTTTAATTGATTGGAAATCTGTTTTATTTCAGTGAATATTACATATTCTGGTTTTAACTGTATTCTGTTGTTTCCTTCTGAATGACAACGATATTATAGTCTGTTACTTGAGCAGGGGAGCACTTGGCATCTTGCTAAAAGGCTGTAGTGAATGTATTAATCCATACATACAAGGGTGGTAATAAAGCAAAAATTCTTCTACCTACTGGGCTTCTTAGGAATACACTGGGAGTGAAAGGAAGAAGCTGCTGGCTTCCTTCTGTTGGTGGAGCTTGAATGATGCACGTTCAGTTTCCAACAAAAGTGATTGGTTTTTAGAGTACAATTCCAAATGCATGGAGCTTTTTTTGCCTGTGCTCATCACTAGTGCCAGATGGGGGCACTGAAGAAATGTCTCTGGTTCTCTTCTGGAGCCCCAACAATAAAATGTAGGGTTTTAGAGAACCTGAGAAGAAATTGTTGTGTCTGGGGCTTTGCTGCAAAAGTCCAGTGAATGTTAAATAATTACAATTTTTCATAAGTCTATTTCAGAAAATGGAATAGAAAACTGTAGCTTTTTCTCAGGAGGATTTGAAAAGCCTAAAGTAAGACATTTTCTAGGAGTCAGGGTCTGTGCAATAGTCTCAATTAGGCAAGAACCTTGGAAGGTGCTTCAAGGAGAAACACGGGCCTGCTGAAATCAGGAAAATGTTTGTTTCCACAAGCACACTGATGTAAAACACTTCAGAGAGGAAGGCTGGCATGTTATTGGAGTGTTTCATTGCAATCTTTTCTAAACCAACATAGTTGTTTTCTGAAGGCTGGAAATGAGCTCCATTTTCATACTCTGTTACCCCTTATTGAAGAGTAGAATCAAAGAAACATAGAATCATTGAAGAGTTAGGGTTGGAAAGGACCTTAAGATCATCTAGTTCCAACCTCCCTGACAGGGGACAGGGACACCTCCCACTAAATCATGCCACCCTGTGGAATAATTAGGAAATGTGGGATAATTAGGAATCAAGTTTATATTCAAAATGCAGCATTGTCCACACATAAGAGAGAAACAGATTTTCAGGGCCTCTCACGGCAAGATGCAGCCACACCTGGTATGCCAGGAATGTGTACTTCACAGTGATTCCCATAATGGATGGAGGATGGAACAGCATGGAGATCTTGTGGCTACTTAGTCCTAAAGATGGGAACTAGGTGATGCAAGAAACTGATAAGCTGCATACTTGCTACCCTGAGCCAGCAGGCTGTAATCTTTTGACAGAATGCCATCCTCAGTGTGAACTTTGCTTCATTATAAAGTCATTATAATGCATTTACATGCTAGAATACACATCCATCTCTGATGCGACCCCCCTCCAAAATAAGACCACCCCTCTCTGAGCATGCGCTCTGAATTTTTGGTGTCATATACCTTTAAATAGAAGCGAGAGAAATTTACACCAATAGTTGCAAAGGTATGTATGACTAGAGTCACTCAAGCTCCACTTTGAAGGTAAAAAATAACATAAAATAGCCCAGGAGAGAGAGGGATATCTGGGAAGATACCATTGTGGATGAGTCAAGGAAGATAACATCAACAAACTCCTGGGACCAGTCGACAGGCTGGACCTCTCTTCCCCCCCATAGGCATGCCTGTGGGTAAGACTTGCACTATATCCAGTGCTTTCCTAGGAAAACTTAGAATTTCTATTATTACTGTTACCCTTATACTTTGGAGTCAGGCTGTGTTAACTTTGTCAAGTGCTTGTATCCATGTGACTATTATCCACGAGTGCTTTTGCAGACAGGATTTATCACCGGCAATCCATAAGAACCTATACCTGTTGCCTCAATAAACTCAATCAGTAAACTGCACCATTTTGCACTGTTTCCATAACTAATCACCACTATCAGTAAATCTGGACCAGTAGAGGTCTGATGTAAGCGTACGCATTGGATTGATAGTTGTAGCTGATTGAACTGGGCAGTGTGGTGCACTATCAGCAAACCTGGACCAGTAGAGGTCTGATATAAGCGGACGCAGTCGAATCAGTAAACCTGGACCAGTAGAGGTTAGATATAAGCAAACGTGGTTGAACTGGTAGTTGCACATTGGAGCTGTTCCTGGCCCCTCTAATAAAGCAAGGAGTTTGTTTTCTCCCCCTTTAACGCAACACACCCAAGGCTATGTCCAACCTGGCCTTCAGCAGCACCAGGGATGAAGCATTCACAACTTTCTTGGGAAACCCATTTCAGTGTCTCACCACCCTTACAGGAAAGAATTTCTTCCTCAGATCTAATCTAAACTTCCACTGTTTATGTTTGAACCCTTTTGTGCTTGCCCTATCACTACAGTCCCTAATGAAGACTCCCGCCCCAGCATCCTTATAGGCCCCCTTCAGATACTAGAAAGCTGCTATGAGGTCTCCATGCAGGCTTCTCTTCTCCAGGCTGAACAACCCCAACTTTCTCATCCTATCTTCATAGAGGAGGTGTTCCAATCCCCTTATCATTGTTGTGGCCCTCCTTTGGACTTGTTCCACCGATTCCATGTCCTTTTTATGTTGAGGACACCAGAAGTGCACACAATACTTCAAGTGAGGTCTCATAAGAGCAGAGTAGAGGGGCAGGATCACCTCCCTTGACCTGCTGGTGTCATGGGCTCATCAGCAGCAGTCATTTTTCTCTTTTTCATAGTAACTGGTGCAGCACCAAGTTTTTGATTTTCAGCTTGGGAACAGCGCTGATAACACTAGCGTTTAGTTATGGCTTAGAATGTTTAAGCTGGCCAAGAACTTTCTGAATTTCATGCTCTGCCAGGGAGGAGGGGAAGCCAGGAGGAAACCGTGAGGAAGCAGAAATAGGGCACCTGACCCAAACTGACCAAACAGGTATTCCATACCACAGCATGTCATGTCCAGGATGTAGAACGGAAAGCAGAGACTCGGAAGGAGGGGGGGAGGGCATTGCATGTTGGAGGTTGGTATCAGGTGATGAGGGTGCACTGCTTGGTGGGGCTGGGGGAGCAGTTGTATTCTTTTCCCTTGTATCTGCCTTGTCATTATTATTATTGGTGGTAGCAGTAGTGGTTTGTGTTATACTTTAGTTACTAAGCTGTTCTTCTCTCAACCTGTGGGAGTTGCATTGTTTTGATTCTCCTACCCATCCTCCCTGGGACTTGGGGAAGAAAGAGGGAGGAGTGAGAGAGCAACTGTGAGTTTGAGGGCCTTAAAACATGACAGCTGGTCACACTCCTTTTGATGCAGCTCAGGATACAGTTGGCTTTCTGGGCTGCAAGTTCACACTGCCGGCTCGTGTTCATTTTCTCATTGACCAACAGCCTCAAGTCCGTCTCCTCAGGGCTGCTCTGAATCTCCTCTCTGCCCAACCTATAGCTGTGCCTGGGGTTGCTCTGACCCAGGTGTAGGACCTTACACTTGTCATTGTTAAAATTCCTAAAGTTGGCATCATCCCACCTCACAAGCATGTCAAGGTCCCTCTGGATGGCATTCCTTACCTCCAACGTATCAACTGAACCAGTCAGCTTGGTATCATCGGCAGACTTGCTGAGGGTGCACTCAACCCCATTGCCCATGTCACTGGCAAAGATGTTGAGCAAGACCAGCCCCAACACCGATCCCTGAGGGACACTACTCGTTACAGGTCTCCAGCTGGACATTGAGCCATTGACCACAACTCTTTGCATGAAGCCATCCAGCCAGTTCTTTATCCACCGAGTGGTCCACCTATCAAATTGATGTATCTCCAATTTAGAGACAAGGATGTCATGTGAGACAGTGTCGAATGCTTTCCAGGTAGATGACATCAACTGGTCTACCCCTGTCCAACAGTTCTGTAACCCCATCATAGGAGGCTGCCAAATTGGTCAGCTCCTTCAAGACCCACAGATGGATTTCATCAGGTCCCATGGGCTTGTGTACTTGCAGGTTCTTAAAATGGTCCAAGACCTGATACTCTCCTACAGTAGGCTTAGAGTCTTCATTCTCACAGTCCCTGTGTCTGCCTTCCATGTCTTGGGTGGTGTGGTCAGAACATTTGCCAGTGGAGACCAAGGCAAAGGAGTCATTAAGAACCTCAGCATTCTCCAAATCCAGAGTAACCAGTTCTCTTGATAGCTTCTGGAGGGGCCCCACATTGTCCCTCATCTGTCTTTTATTTGCAGTGTACCTATAGAATCCCTTCCTGTTATCTTTAACATCCCCAGCCATGTTTAATTCTAAATGGGCCTTAGCTTTCCTAACTTGGTCCCTAGCTTCCCGGACAACAGCCCTGTATTCTTCCCAGGCTGCCAGTCCTTGCTTCCACCTTTTGTAAGCCTGTTTTTGCCTCTGAATTTTCCTCAGCAGCTCCTTGTCCATACAAGGATGTCTCCTGGCCCTCCTGCAGAACTTCCTTCTAGTTGGGATGCAGCGCTCCTGAGTTTGTAGTAGATGATCCTTGAATATCAGCCAACAGTTTTGGCCCTCCAGTCCTCTAGGGCTATATCCCATGGAACCTTTCTGAGCAGGCTCCTGAAGAGGCCAAAGTGTGCTCTCTTGAAGTCCAGGGCAGTGAGTTTGCTGCATGCTCTTCTCACTGTCCTGAGGATCTCAAATTTGACCATATCATGATCGCTGCAACCAAGGCTGCCATGGAGCATCACATTTCCAACCACCCCTTCCATGTTAGTGAGCACGAGATCAAGCATAGCACCTGTCCTTGTTGACTGCTGTATTACTTACAGAAGGAAGTTGTCTTCCACACAATCAAGGAACATCCTGGATTTCTTTTGCCAGGCCATACTGTCCCTCCAACAGATAAAAGGGTGGTTGAAGTCTCCCATGAGAACAAGGGCCTGTGAGCATGAGGCTTTTCCTATCTGTCTATAGAGTGCTTCATCCACCGAGTCCTCTTGATCAGGCAGTCTGCAACTGATCCCCACAATAATGTCTCCCACTCTGTTTTCCCTTTAACCCTGACCCACAAACTCTCTATTGAGTGTTCACTTGTCCCCAGACAGAGTTCCATACTATCCAGCCTATCCCTAACATAAACAGCAACTTTCCCTCCCCGCCTACCAGGCCTGTCTTTTTTAAAGAGTCTGTAACCTTCCATTCCAACACTCCAGCCATAGGCACCATCCCACCGTCTTTCTATGATGCCTATGATATCATACCCCCATAGACAAGCACACATTTCTAATTCTTCTTGTTTGTTCCCCATGCTACAGGCATTTGTATAAAGGTGTCTGAGCTGAGCTCCAAAGGAAGCCAGCTCATTGGATGGAGTAGCTGGAATATCTCTACATTGTTCTGAGGTGCTGGCAAGTGACTGGGTGTGTTGGGATGGAATGCTGCCCTCCTCCCTCAACACATCTAGTTTAAAGCATCCTTGACCAGTCTGGCAAGCCTCCTATCAAAACCACTCTTCCACTTTGTCAGACCAGCTCCATCAGCCCCCAGTAGACTTGGCCTACTAAATTGTTTCCCATATTCTAAATACCCAAACCCCTGACTATGGCTCCACCCTTCTAACCATTTATTAACCTGGCCAATCCTCCTATCATTTTTAAGGTCCCCCCACTTTGTCCTGAAGAATTGATGATAAAGCAATCTGAGCTTCAGAGTCTCTAACCACTTCTCCTAGAGCTCTGTAGTCCTTCTTTATGTGCTCTGGGCTACGGCTATCTATATCATTAGCACCCACATGGATGACTAGAAGTGGGTAATAGTCAGTGAGACTTATTAGAGCAGTCAGCCTCTCTGCAACTTCCCTGATCTGTGCCCCTGGTAGGCAACACACCTCCCTTGAGCCTCCATCAGACCGATAGATGGTTGCCTCTGTTCCTTTCTAAGTAGAGTCCCCTACTAGTACAATGTGCTACTTTTTCCTGGCAGCACCAGTTAGTGATCTTCTTTGCCAGTGCATCATCCAGTTGTCCCTGGTGTGAATGTGTTTCCTCACTAGCACCCTGCAGGACAGCAGTAAACTTTAAAGTAAATTTCAGATGATCAAAACGGAAATGAAACCTGAAAAAAATAAAATTTTTCACTGGAACCACAAGAACTCCCTCAGCCTCAGAGCCCTCTTATAACAGGGAGAGAGACTTTGTTCCCTCACCCATACCTGGCAGCCACAAATGTCCAAGACAGAAAAAAATCTGTTGAGATAAGAAAGCTGTTTCTTGCCTAGTTGTCACAAAGTTTGCAGTGATCCAGGACAGCTGTTTTGTTTGGTTTCAGCTAATCCTTTCTGCTTGAAAAAAAGCTGTAATATGCTGGTGAGAAGAAACAGAAAATGAAAGCTGTCCTTTTGTTTAAATAGGTGCTTCATTTATTACATCAATAGCAAAAGATCCTATATTTCCCAAATCTAAAAAAAAAAAAAATGCCAAAAACCTGGAATTCTTTTTCTCAGTGGCCAGGGTTTCTAGAACACTCTGGATTATGTTTACGGTAAGGAAAGTCTGCAAATGTACACAGCACAGGAAAAGAATTATCAGATTCAATGGCTCCTGAGAAGTTCTGCTGAAAGGTGACAATGCAATGCTAAGAAAGCATGAAAGAGCAGGCACTTCTTTCCTAAAAAGAAGCATTTCCCTCATGGGAGGAATTTGCCCTTCCTGGAGTGTATAGAAATATAAATAATTTTCCCTGGGGAATCTGACATCTGGTGTTTGGAGGCTTAGGACCCACACTGATGTCCTTACACTGCTATTCTTCCAGTTCAAGAGCAAGCACTCACCATGGGGCTATTGGCCATTGTACAGAAAAGGAGCTTTTAGTCTCTGGTTTTTAGCCTCACAAGTGTATTCCACCAGAAAAAGGACCTTCTCTTGTACATCTCTCTTGTAGTTATCAGTTTGTTAGTTTCAGACTCATCTTAGTGTAAGATATTAACATTTTCCTGCCTCTTCATATTCTCATATTAGTCTCAGAGTCATTATAAATCTCCTTTCCCTGGGCATGGGTTTTATTTCCTTCAAAAAATCACATCTTTCTTCACGCTGTTGTGAGCTACTAAACCCAGGGAGTTCAATTGATAGATCAGTGTTATTGCATGTGGTGCAAAAAAAAAAAGCAGCTTTACGGAGGCTTGAAGGCTTTCCATACTTACTGATACAAATCCTGGCACAGTGGTTTGTGCCAAAGTTTTGCTCAAGTAAGGCATGCAAAGACAAAACACACATCATCTCAGTAAATCTGGCCAGCGCTGGCATCTCCAGGGGGAGCTGCTTACATTACATCTCTTGTCATTTGACTCCTGGAGTAGAGACAGATAAGGCTTAAAGTCTACCTCTGCCTTACCTGTTTTTTTCAATGTGGGAGATCTGTATTAAAAGCACAGTACAAGATGATACTCAAATAATGTTTTATTAATTAGCATAGAAATTATTTTAATCCAGATTTAAATTTTCTGAACCAATTTTTCTGTCTGTTATTTTACGTCAACACATCATGCAGACAAATCTTTGGAGCAGAAAATGCTGTGTGGGTTTGAATGAAAACATAATCCTGCTCATAACTACAGAGCTGCTACTTGCACCTCCATAATGTGTTGTTCTCACATTACCATTTGCAGTGCAAAATAAATATGCATGGTAAAACTGTTACTGAATAGCACTTGGATGCGATTTCAAGAAGAGACCTCAGAAAATCTTTGGAGAATGTGAGAAAGACTAGCTCTATACACATACGATCAGCCAGACTTGAGCAAATCAAGCCAGTGACAGCATTTTTTCCTCATAACTATCATCTTTGTCTAGCTCCAGTTGGCCAATATTAAAAAATTTTCTCATGGGTCTTTACATATTGTATAGTACTTTTCCACTGAGAAAATATTCCCATTTTTATAAAAACACCAAAGAAGGATATACAGCAGTCAAGGAAAGCAGCTGCAGCTCATACATGAAATTACAGCTTGAAGCGAGTATTTTAAAGTGCTACACAGTGTGTGTGTATTGTACTAGCCTTGCCGCAAATGATAGTATTATAAACATTATGCCACTATCTTTCTTGTGCTCTTGTGACCTTGTCCTTCATGTGGCTGTTGCCTGTCCTAACTGCTGAACATCAGCTCCAGCACTCTTTTATGTATCTAACAAATCCTATCACAGCTACCTCCAAAATCAACACCAAAATATTCTGATTTTACAACTACAGTAAATACCCTCCTCCCTTCATTATTTTTTTACTTCCTTGAAAGTAGAACAAATTATTATATTTCCTTGGTACAAATTGTGTCAGACTGTAGACAGTGCTGAAAAATAAATGCAGCATTTCCTCTGGATTGTCTACTTATGCTTTTCACATAACTCAGGGACATAAGAATTAATATTGCTAAACACTGAGAGGAAGGACATAGTCATTTCATTACTAGCCCACAGATAACACTAGAAGAACAGATTATTATTTAATGCTGCACTGAATCTATGGGTTCAATATTTCACAGTTTCACCTCATTAATACATCTGTAACAAAAAAAAATGCCTTTGTAAGAGAGCATTATATATGTTCCAGACCAGACCTTGTGTTGTTTTGCTGAGGATTTACTTCATTTCCTACTAAATCTCTGTCATCTGCATGGATTATAATAAAGGAACAAGAATGCCTTGAGCCTTTATCCTTCCCTCTGTCTAGTGAGCTGAATGCTGGTAAGGATAAACATCAGGTCCAAGTCTAATCAGGCAAAATAGCCAACATATAGGGATTAACAGTCACTTTTCTTATTTTTCTTAGTGCTCCCTAATGGCAGTTTCTGTAATGCTCAGCAGTGTCATGGAAGCAGATCTCTCTGCTTAAGAAAGATGTAAGAACTGTAATGAAACTGGACCTATCAGGTTTTAAAAATCATTGCAAAGATTGAAATGCCACCTGCAGCTTTGGCAGTAGTCAGTCTTTAGAGCAGTGTGGTAAAGGTAAGGAGTTAAATTTATGCCATCGATGAGAAAATGACTCAAAAGGGTAGCATATTTAGCCTTAAAGGAAAAGCAGGCTGGATGATGATCTCATTACAGTGTCTAAACATATAAAAAGATTATAGAAGAATCTGGTCATGACCTACCTGGCTGGACTCTGTCAAAATTAAGGGAAGATATATTGACCATGACAGACAATGAAATCTGCACAGAAATAAAAAGGGGGTAAGTCTTACTAATGCTTTTGAACGGGACTGGAGCACAGTTTTGAAATAAATAGAAAATATATAGAAGAGTGTTTTACAGATAACCCAGCTGAGGCATGAAGAGTAAAGGTATACATGTGAAATTAGTATTCTTAATGCTGTTTCTTAAAGTTTATTAATATTCTAAGCATTGCAAATTTTATTAAGACAGCCTGGGGGAATGATTTTATAGAAACTGTGTTCTCGTATTTCTTTGATGGTTAACATAATAGTGGAGGATGGTTTAAAATATAGAACCTACAGAAATGGCAAAATATTAGCATGTTGGGAAAGAAATATGCCAAAGTTAGGAACTTGACTGAGGGCTGTGTTTATCTGGCCCACACCCAGCCCTGTTAATGAGCCCTTGCTATATTTATAATACATGTATGTATAGTGTAAAAGTAAGGTTCCTTAAAACTTTTTTCAAACTTACAGCTAGCATAAAAATGTCAAAAATACCCACAGGTATTTTACTAAATAAACTGTCATTTAAAAACAGACCAAATCAAAACAATATTTTTAGATAGTGAGACAAAATAAACACCCATAAATATAGTACTCATAATGGTGACGAACTGAATAACCAGAGTAGGTATGCACACAACCTAAAAATTAGAAAATTAAGGTCAATGAGGGAATTATCATGCAGGGCATTTTACTCAGGATGGAAAACACAAAGAGTAAGTTACCAAGTAAGTTCATAAAAGGCAATGACATAAATGAATTTAAGAGACAGATAGACATTTTTATGGATAGAAGAAATTGAAGAATTCAAAGCCAGTGACAAATCAGAGAGATAAGGTTGAGATAAAATTAACAAGGACAAGTTTCCTTGGGGCCAGAGGCATTTTACTGTCCAGCAATACCTTATATACTCTGTCATCACATCTTAATCTGATGCTGGCATCTGAAAGTAACATGAAATCTTTTACACCACTTACTTAGTATATTAAAGAGGAAAAAGTACTTTTAGAGTTTCTCCCCAAAAGAGAAAAACATTATGTTGCTTATTCACTTTTCATCACATGCACATGGTTGCAGTGGATGCTGAAAGGACTCAGTCTTAGGCAGTACAGAGTGGCCTCCTTGTAAACTCACAATATAGCGTCATAGAATGATTAGGGTTGGAAAGTGCCTTCTGGTTCCAACCCCCTGCCATGGTATCATCCTTTGGTTGCTTTAAAGTTCTCCATAAAGCAGTTTCAAACATATCTCCATCAATTTTAAAGCATTTTATTTTTATTTTTCCGTAGTTACTTCTTTAGATAATGGAGAACTGGAAATTCCCACACCAGTGTCCTGCTCGGTTAAGTCATCCTGCTGTTGCATCAACTCTGCTTACTGATACATTGCCATATGCTTAAGAGGCTGTGGCAGACTTTGACGAGGTCACTGGATGACCAGCAGCCAGGCACTGCATCTAGAAGTGTCTGATGACTCTTTTAGTCCCCAGACTGCAAGGGCTTGGTGCAAAAGTCTGTCCTTGAATAAAGAGAAGAGCAGCTCACTCCATTAATTTTATCTGGAACTGGAAGAGAGAGCTGTGTGCCAATCAGGAAACCGTATGTGTCCCACACTGTTTAGGAGTTAATGCACATGAAGATTGAAGGAAATGAGCCTTGACTTTTTGGAAAATGTACATTTACATTAGTTCAGGTTTAAAAGTATAGAGGGCAAGTAGAAGGCATGCACAAGGACATCCGGGATAACAGGACACTTTACCAGGCTGACATAAATAGCAGTGCTACTGCCAGCAGGACACATGGTAGAAGGACTTTTCTTGGCAGTATACAAGCCTCAGGTAACCCAGAAAATCTTTATGAGAACTTGTTGGCCACCTCGGGGATACCAGAGGGCCTGACAGACCAGACCTTTCCCTAAGCTCAGGAGAGCTTTCTAAGACCAGAGACGTCAAGCACCAAATTATACGTATGGCATCCTCAAAAAATCATACATGTCTCTTGTAGCTGTGCTTTGAAGGAAATATTTGTCTGTGTTTCCAGTGTACTTTCTCAGCTGCTTCTTCGTAGAAAAGGCAGGCAAATGAGGTCTTCCAGGGTAACCACACTAAAAGGAGCACAAAGCAGTCAGGAACATATGCCTCTGAACATGAGAGGCACTGAGTCCAGACTCTAGCGAAGAGTCAGGAGTGGTGAGCTTTGCAATATGCATATTCTGAAGAAAATATCAAGTAACAAAACATTTCCATCATGCTGACAAAATGCAGTAATGCTCCCTTGTAGGCAGAATCTTTTTCCTTCCAGCTAATAGCTTCATCTTATTCATATAAATTAAATTCACACAAAAGCATGTGTGTTTTTTCCTTTCTAATCCTTTTCATGCATCTCTATAAATATGTAGCCCTTAGGCCTTGTTGTAGAGATGCTTAAGAGATTTTTATGGTATTGCATTTAAAAAAGAGCATGCCTCAGTTTGCATAGAGTTTACAGTAACTGACTGCTTAAAGTGTGATAATGAAGGCTAAACAAAAATAATGTTAACTTAAAAAAAAATTGGTAATGTGATTAGACTTCTCTTGAACACAACAGCAAGACTAGGATGTATTTTCCTTCCTTTTTAACTACTTACACCATAATCTGAATATCACAATCTTAAATTTATCAGGAACTCCGCAAGCAGCCCACCTTTATGAAGAACATTACCCTTAAAAGTAGAATGAAAATGGCTCTTGCAACCCATCAGGGGATTGGCCGCCCTGCAGGCTCAGTGTATTTAGTTAATGCAGAAGAGGAGGAGGTGGAAATTCTTGGATTTGTTTTTGATTGAAACAGCTCCTCTGCTTCCCAAGGAGCTGCATTGACGGACTCTGAGAGAAAGCTGATGTCAGCTCTTTGTCTTGATGAGTTAGTGGAGAAATATTTAACTATGGCCTTATGAAAACTATTTAGCCATAATAATAACAACATCAAATTGCTGTTCAGTGTGTTTCAGGAACTGTCATTAGCAGCATAGCTATACAACCTAATTCTATTTGTTTAAATAAAGATCTCCTGAGGTCACATTATTCCAGTATAAATTTTAAAAGCTCGGCTGCTGAAAACAGTAAATTGGAGACAGAAAGCAGAGTTTGGATGATATCCAAGCTTTATCATATCTGTTCTTTAGTGTGGGCATGTGGGGACAAAGATCTTGCTAGGGCTTTATGAGCTCTATAAGCTGTAATACTGAATTATTCCTTTTTCCCATTCTGTGGTGCAGCTGCAAAATGAAATTACTAGTTCTGTCTTATCATGAGGGTCCTGGCAGGAAATATTTATGATGGCTCAAGAGAAACTGCCCATTTGTCTTCTCTTTCCTGGTGATCAGAGAATCACCTTGCAGTGAAAACAGGAAACTTAGAAAAGCTGTTGCCCGAAGACAAGATGGGGAGATACTAATGTAAATGGTGCTTAAGATGAGCCATTAAAAAGAACAGAATAGAGATGTTGTGGTTAAAACCAGCTGGTAACTCAGTACCACGCAGCCACTTGCTCACTCTTCCACTTTCCTTCCCCCACTCCCAGAGGGATGAGGAGGAATATCGAAAGAATGCAACTCCCAGGGGATGAGATAAGAACAGTGCAGTAACAAGGTGTAACACAAACAGCTGCTGCTACCATCAATAATAATAATGATAAAGGAAATAACAAGGGAAGAGAATACAACTGCTCACCACTCACCAACCAATAGCCAGCCCAACCCGGGCAGTGAACTAAACCTTCTGCGTAAGTGTCCCCAGTATATATGGTGGGCATGACGTGCTGTGGTATGGAAAACCCCTTTGGTTAGTTTGGGTAAGGTGTCTTGTCTCTGCTTCCTCCCAGCTTCCCCTCCTCCCTTGCAAAGCATGAGACTCAGAAAGTCCTTGATCAGATTAATCATTACTGAGCAGCAACTAAAACCATCGATGTTATCAACACTGCTTCCAGGCTGAAAGTCAAAACCACAGCACTGCATCAGCTACTCAGGAGAAAAAATACTGCTACTTCTGAAGCCAGGACAAGAGAACAGGATATTTTCAGTCAGAAGGGACTTACAGTGATCACCAAATGAAAGAAAAAATTAAAATAATCATAGCAATAAAAGTAGATTCTGTTATTTGCATCCAACTCTTTCTCTAAATTATCTGGCATCTTGTGAACCTGAAATGTGCAATAAGGAGGCATCCTCAACTCATAGGATTCACATTCTTACAGTTAAGGAGGTATCCACTTAATATAAGTAAGTGAAAGAGGAAAATCCCTTATGTGCTGTCCTCACTGCAGCACAGGTTTCTCCTTGGAGACTTCAGAGATGTGTTGTTACCCAAGTGTATCTCACTTAACAGTAATGAGTGAAAAGAAGTATCTATGTGCTCTCTTTTGGATAACTGATGAAGACTTACTTACTTAAGAACAGTGAGCCTGGATAAATGTGGAACAGAACTTTTAGAAGAGGGATAGTTTTGCACTTTTTAATAGTAGGCTTAGATTAGACTAGTAGCCTTGGAATGGGTTTGAAAGACATTTGTATCCAGAAGTAGGATAAAATTCATGTATTTCTCAGCAGCTTTTGGTGAGGATGAAGTCACTATCCCTTATTTCAGAATTAATATAAGATTAATTATTCCACAAAAAATGAAAATGCAACCCACAAAAACAAGGCCAGCTGCAAAAGAATCACCAAGTAAGGAATGAAGAAAAGAGACTTTATAAATAAATGCAGTTAAGACTAGTATTGATGGACTAATTTTAAAGTTAGTATACAAAAGTGCAATTGATAACAGGGTAAAAAAACCCACAAATAAACAAACAAAAACCAACAAATCCAAAAAAAAAAGCAATAGACGAAAGCTGTCTTAAGCGCCCACTTCCAGACACAGCTAGCTGGAGTGCCCTTCAGTGCACTCAAAACCCCTGCAAGAAACACTTTAGACCAATATATGCAAATAGCACGTCCATAAAACCCCTGAAAGGAGGAGATAAAAATGGTGAATATTGTAGCTATTATCTGGAATAATAAACTTGAAGTGAAAAGATGAAAACCCAAAGGATGTGAATGAATGGTCAGGATCCAAATTAAATGCTCCACTAGAAAATATTTCTTTTCAGTCTGGAAATTATATTAGCCAGCTGCACCTCTCTTTCTGTAGGTGAAACTGGAAAAGGGGGTTAGTAAGACTGTTTAAAAGCATTTTAATTTATGTATTATTGCTTTGAGTAAAATTATTTAGCTAGCCAATATTACATTTATTTATCTAGCTTCAAATTCCTTCACTCTGCAGTCAGAATGAGACCATATTGCAGATGACTGGTGGTACCTGAGCCTCCATTCAGAGCAGAATTGACCAAAATGAACAGTTCTCTGAGCAGGGAAGGAGACATCTCCCAAAACCCTGACAGAGCAGGTTGTGGTCAAGATCTGTTATTTTTGCTTTCAGTTAAATCCATCCTGCAGTATGGCTTTATCTGAAAACAAAATTTGGTCAAAAATATTCATTACATGTGAATTCCATCAGGATATTGCATAGTTAAGGTCTCTGAACGCATTTATAATCATCTTCTTTTGCTTTATGTAATGAATAGAATAGCTGGAATTGCTTCCCCAGATCTTCTGAAGAAATTGAAGTGATGTGTTAAAGATTTAACAGCTTTTATTTCTCTTTTCAGATCTTAACCCAATATCAAATATTAAAGTGCTAATATATTTGACAAAAGCAGAAGTTTCTGTTACAATCAATTTCCTTTCTGAGAAAAAATATTGCTGGCTTCTTTTGGAAAAAATGTAATTCTTTGAAAAAAACAAAATGGAGAGGATTCCTGTGCATGTATGAAAGCCATTTTCTTCTTTGCCCTAAATTTCAAGTATAAAGGTAGATTGTTTGTGTTGTACATCAAGGCACAGACACATCACGTCACAGCAGTAACATAAAGATGAAATATATGTTTAAAATATAAACAAAATTAAATCCTGCAAGATACATGGCCTCTAACTCCAGTGAAAATACAGGCAGAGGAGTAAAAACTGAGCAACTGTGAGCCCACTGAAATTTCTACCAAATCTCCACTCTCCTAAAAGGGAGTGTAATTTCAGCACACATAACTAAGGGTTATAAAATGAGTTCAAACTGAGCAATGGTTTGGGAGCTATAGAGAAATGGAGAGAAGGCTGGCATCAAAATACCCAAACAATTTTTTTGACTTTGCTTTCAAATGCCTGTTAAAGTTACAACCTTGTATCAATGACCTGGAAGAGCACGCAATCTGTTCATGAAGCAGGGCTGCCCTATGTGAATGTTTTCATTACCCTTGCAGACATACCAAATAGTTTCTGTTTCCTTTCTAGCTGGAAACAAAGTATATTAGTCTTGACAAGTATCAAAAGTACCTGTTTTTTTTGTTTTTTTTTGTTTTTTTTTTTTTTCCTTCTGACTTCATTGCTGTAAGAAAAACATTTGTTTATCTTTTAAGTTTATTTATGGGGGAGTCAATAAAAGAATCATGCATTTAAAAACACTTCTGGTAGCTGACAATGGTAAAAAGAACTACACAGCCCCATTGGTTACTTCAGAAACTCTCATATAAAACAGGGGAACATAGAAGGAAGATGAAAAGTAAAATTTTAGAGATGGGTATTTTAAATATTTTAAATCAACTGTTTTTCCATACTGTTCTTACCACCAGAAGGGTTGCCATTTGAAAACAAGATTCACTTCCTTACAGACATTCCTGGGGAAATGAGCACTGCATTTGATACATGGCTGACCATCCCACTGGAAAAAGGATTAAAGCAGGGTAAGCGCTGTGCATCTCTGTATGCATCTGTTCAGGCTCCTTGAGCAGAGTGTCTCCTTCTGAAATATGGGCTAGAGAAATCCCTTGTAAGTTGTCAACATCACAAATTCAGTGTTTGCGGTTCTGGCTGAACCTGGCTGAACCCTGGCTTAGAGTGGGTTGATGGCCCCACTTGGCACCCACATGGCCTCTATTTCCTCGTTGCACACAGAGATCCAGCAGGATGGAAAGGGGATGCATTGGCTTCACTACTTTCAAATAACTAATCTTCAGTTTAGTGGATCCACACTTGTAGTCAGTCAAAGGAAGGTATTGATTTGGGAGATTGTTTTGGTTTTGTGGATTTGGGTGCTGTCTGTTTTATATTTTATTGCAGGATAACATTTTGGAGTAAAGAATTAATCCCAAAGAACAGGACCATCCTTTATATGTGCATTTTATGAAGGATTTAAAATTATTAGTATTTTCTAGTATACTTGTTCATTCAAAAAGTCAATGAAGACATCTGATGCTTTTGCAAAGAGATGAGAATGCCAAAAATACAGTAATAAAAAAAAATAAATAAATAAATAATAAAAAAAAAAAAACCAAAAAAAAAACAAAAACCAAAAACAAAAACAAAAAACCTGAACAAAAACTTCCAAGGGGCCACAGCTGGAAGCAAAATGACGTCTGATATAAAAACGAATAACCATGTCACCTTTTCATTTACCTGTTGTTATGCTGTAAAATAAGCATGTGAAAAGGTAAATCCATCTAGAGAAAAACAGTGTATCTGGTATATATTGGTTTACTTATTTTTTTCATCTCTTTTTCAAGTTCATCAAAGATTCACTTAAAATACAGACTATTCTTCAGTGTATTATTTGAGTTAAAAGAAGCATATGGTGCTTTGCGACAAAAGATAATTAGATTGTCTGCCTTCGGTATTATAGTTTGTTAACACACTTTAATGGAATTTGCAAGCAGAATAGGCAGAATAAATGATAGGATAGATTAAGACGTTTAAAATTGAGATTTTTTTTCTGGGTTTATTTCTTGTAATACAACTGTCCTACAGCATCCTTTGCTGTAGGACATCCATCTACTGCAGTATCCTTTGCTCCTTTAGGCATTGCTTGATATTGCAGAAGAAAGCATGATAATCTTGTTGGTGATGGACAGACCCAGTCATGCCAGTATTTTACTCCTAAACACTGCAGTTAATTGTTATGGCCTGAAGGATTAATGCTTATAGCCCTTCATTATATCCTTATTTGATGCTCAGTCAACATTAACTCCATTGGTAGCAACAACTAATCATTCATTTGAATTCTTTAAAACTTCTTTGCTGTGTCATATCTGACAGCAGAGAGTTCAACAAATTGCATATGTAGTGTCTAAAATTCAGTCATTTCATTAGCCGAATTTTACTTTGCATTTTTTGTGATCAAAATGGTGCCAGCCATGTGACAAAGCAGTAAGTTAAATTCTTAAATTGTTAGCTCTTGACATGCAACTTCATGCAAACATTGTCTAGACATTTTGATGTAGCCTTTTTAACTCCTACAAGGAGGCCTGGAGAAAAAAAGATTTGAAGCAAAATGTGAAACCACTGCCATATTTCTGTTAAGCTTACTTCCATCTGCATTTGGAATGAAAAAATCCCTATAAGGAAATAGACTAAAACGCTCTACGTATTTACTATACCTAAATCACCTTGATAGTCTTAGACATTATATATTTTTTAAAAAAGTAAAAGCAAAAGTTACTGGATATCTTGTGTTTGGCTTTCAGCGAAGGATCTTTTTTGGTACAACAGGGAAATCTTTTAGTTCAGATACAGATGAAGTCAACAGTTTGACACATATGAAAGTATGACATACAGTATTTAGCTGCATGCTGTGTATAAGCTACTCCATGGGACTGCCACTGAAGCATCTTTCCAGTGAAGATAATGAAATATTTAGATTATTGAGTAAGACTCTAGAGTGAGTTGCTGCATACATTGCCTGTTGTCCATGTTCAGATAAAAATCCAGACTGGAATAGGCACAGAGAAGGGGTAGTGGATCAGCAGGTGAGGAGAGCTTGTTCACAAAATCAGACTTGTTTCTGCTAAAACATTAAACAGGTGAGATATGTTTGTTCTCAATAATTTTATTTGCTAATGTGACTAGTGGTATAGCCTTTTAAAATAATCCAAACTCAAGAATAGATGGTTCACAGTGGCAAGGCTTGCATTCACGAGGAACAGCTTTAATTTCCTACTAAAATGGCAGTGAAAAAAACATTCCTCTGTGTTACACATATTGCTAAGGTGCGGGAGACAAATGAACTTCAGTCCTATTTAAAGGAATGGAAAATATAACTCTGCCTATATAATGTCTCTCCTTAATGCAGCATGACCCCAGCCTAAATTGATTTAATCATTCAAATAGTATTGTATCATTTCCCTTATTTCTTCTCTAATTTAATTTTATGCTGAGGGCTTTGCATGTAATCATTTTCAAAGATAGTTTCTTTCATTTCTTAAAATAAATTTGTAAGATAACACATTAGGCCTCTGGTCTCTTTGGCTAGCAGGACATAGGCAAAGAAATTTTTTGTCACTTATGTGGTAATTTAGAATATTAAAAAGATTTTGGCTAAAAAGTTTTATGCGACTTCTTATTTTTATGCAGACCTGCAGCTGATATATTTACATTGCAGCATACTCTGGGTTATTTGATATTATTATTCTCCTACACCATAATATGAAAGATGTATATGATTCTTTTTTTTACTCACTAAGGTTTATATAAATGCTTGCTACAGGGCCTTTGATTTAGGTCTAGTTATGAGGTAGTAAAAGTAAGCAGACACTCATAAATGATAAAACTACAGGATTGTGTCCCTTCCTTGGATAATACACCATAATTTCAAGGCTGTCTGTCACCCGTCTTGTCCATCTGATTATCTTCATTTAGTTTGGAAAATAACAAGATCTAAAAAGCTTCAGAAATGGGAAAAGTAAGAAGCAAACTGCAAAACCAACACTGCAGTTAAGGTTCAACCTAACATAAGCACCAGCAGAAGTCACTGCATTCATTGAGTCATGAACTATATTTTTAAGGTGAGCTCTCCAGAACAGATGTGGAGATATATCTGTTCAATGTTAAAATTGTCTTATAGAACAGTATTAGCAACATATAGGATTTTCATTTCCTAATGTTTACACAAATACTTGCATTGAGTACTTTGACTGTTAGTTACTACTGATTCCCCAAGTTTTAAGTCCTTCCAAGACAGTTGCTTTCCAGAAGAAGGGAGGAACACAAAAGAAGTGACTGTCCAATTTCCTTCAGAGCCCTCAAATTCCCACCTCAGAAAACAAAGAAGAAACCAGAATTTGTCATGGAAAAAAAAACCAAACAAACAAGCAAAGCTGGGGCTTAAAATGGCTGCTTTTGAAACTTGTCGACAAGGATCTTTAAAAACTTGATTAAAAAGGGAAAAAAAAAAAAAAGAAGAAGAAGAAAGGAAATGCAACTATCTCTTGCCAGCTCAGCAGCATGGAGGCCAGATTTGTTTAAGCTGAGGAATGGACATGTTTGCCTTCAACTCTTTAGAAACAGATGACAGATATTGTGCCAGAAATAATTTACTGACAAAATTATTGTTTCTTTGAGTCAATGTTTGACCTAGGCTAAGTGTGTTTACTCTCCTAATATAATATCAAGCCATTCTTTTGCCCAAAGGTGCCCAGAGGAAGTTTACAGTAAGAAAAAGAGTTACTGTGCACAGACACATAGAAAGTTTACAGGCTGGTGGCAATCCAAAACTAAAAATATTTGAAACACTGTGCAAGCACATGCACAGACTTACTTGAGAATCAAAGCCTGCTTTGTTTGCACAGCCAAAAACTTGTGTCTTAGCAGTCTGGTCTAGAAAAGTCCTTCCTTCTGCTTCATCTTCTTTCCAGCTGAGAGCCTTCATCTAAATACATAGTGGCTGTCAAAACAGATCAAAGACTTTGACAGCAACTAACATTAAAGAAATAGATAATGAGGATATTTTTCTAATACCTTTTGAAATTGTGGAAAGAAGTGTAGATCTACAGAAAACTACAGATTGATTTCAGGATTTCATTAAATTGCGAATATACATTTCTTCTGAAAAAAAAAAAAGGTTTTAAGGTCTTTAACTTCTTTTCAAGCTATTTCTTATTGGTGAGAAAAGCAACTAAGTATCCTAGTCTCTCTTTTTAGTAGTTTAACATCTTAACATCACTGTCCATGCCCTTGTTTTGCTAACTGTCCCTTCTTCTCTTATGTACTTATTAGACCTCTGACCTCTTTTATCCACCCATCTAGAAAAAGTGTAATTATAAAAGGAAAGGGAATCCATTAAATTTGAATAAAAATTATTAATGATACTTTCTCTCTAGGGGAATGGACGTTGTAGTTCTTGACACATATTCTACTTAAGTGAGTAATGTTAAATCTTGCCGTATGTCTTGTATGGTTTCACTTTGTATTAATAATTTAAAATATAATTTGCAGCTTTGATTGTGTTAGTTTATTTCTTGTAAAACTATCTGATCCAAATGCCCTAGTTCTCCTCTGTATTAATATCACTCCTTTCTCTTTCATTTTTTACCTCTTCTTTGGTATCTCTTTTCACTCTCCAGTGCATCAAGAAGGATAGACTAACATATCCTTTTAGAACTCAGCTGTTATGCTGAAAATAAATATTTATTATTCATAGAATCATAGAATAGATAGGGTAGGAAAGGACCTTAAGATCATCTAGTTCCAACCCCCCTGCTATGGGCAGGGACACCTCTCACTGAACCATGCCACCCAAGGCTCTGTCCACCTGGCCTTGAACACCACCAGCGATGGAGCATTCACAGCTTCCCTGGGTAACCCATTCCAGTGCCTCTCCACCCTTACAGTAAAGAACTTCTTCCTCATATCCAATCTAAACTTCCCCTGTTTAAGTTTGAACCTGTTACCCCTTGTC
>JASSUY010007859.1:0-25540 GCA_032466535.1 Forpus xanthops | reverse complement strand
CCCCGATCCCTTTGTGTGTGGGGGAGCGGCCGCCATCGCCCCCCTTTGTGTGCGGGGCGGGCGGCGCGGCGGCCACTCCCTCCACCGGGCCTTGCCCTTCCCTTGGGCCGGGAAACGGTGGTGCGCGGTTCGACCCCTTTCCGGCCTTTGCGCTGTCATAGTGTAGGCCGCGGCCGGTGTGCTGTCCCCCTCTTTCTCACCGCGGCCCCCGCTCGGCGCGCCGCTGGCCGGGGCTGCTTTTGGCACCGCCCCTCTGCCGGGCCCCGCTCTGCTCCGCGGTCTCCATCTTGCTGTAGCGCAGCCGGGAGGGCCGCGCCGGGCCCTGGAGGCCGCCGAGCTGCCATCGGCCTGAGGCTGGCTCTCTGTTGTCTGGGTTAGTAACGAGCGCGGGGCTCTTCCCCCATCCCTTTCAAAGAAAACGGATTTGGGGGGTAACGGTTATGTTTGTAAACGATTCTGTATGTATATGTGCTTTTGCAGATTTAAGAATCCCAGGTTGGAAGGAGCCTCAAAGATCGTCTGGTCCAACCTCTAGGCAAAACATGACCTAGACTGGATGTCCCAGCACTCTGTCCAGCTGAATAAAACAATGTCCAGTGCTGGGGAATGTGCCACTTCCCTGGGGAGGTTATTCCAATGGCTGATTGTGCTCATTGGGAAAAAAAATCGCTTGTGTCCAGTTGGAATCTCGCCAGGAGCTTGTGCCCATCAGTCCTTATCTTTTCCACAGAACTCCTTGTCAAAAGGGAGTCTCTATGTTCTTTGTAGCCACCCTTTTAGATACTGGAACAAAATATCCTTGGGAGTTGTTTAACTTTATTCCCTTCATAGATGTTTGGGTTTGTTTTTTGTTTTTTTAATGCAAAACTGTCTTTACTGACCCAGGGGATGTTGGCTGATCTTGTAGCAGTCATGTATCAATTGTGGTGCTCGAGCTAGTGTTTAGTGCTGTTTTCTTGTAGTCATACAAAAATGTTAAATAGTTTCATCTCCGAGTGTCTAAGAGCTGTATTTTGTGTGCATTACTAAAAACACAAGAGTCTTTAGTCAGCTTGGTTATAGTCGTGTAAGAGATGGCTATTTCCAGAAGCGCGCATTACATCCAGTGAAACGCATGTTCTTGAAGTCACTATTTCTTCTGAAGAAAAAGTGAGATAAAGCAGTGGTGGTGATCCAGCAGGTTCTGCTGCGAGCCTGGTGAGTGCTGGTAATGCAGCAGGTTCTGCTGTGGGCCTGTTTGAAGCTGTGGACAGCTTTATGTGACTTACTGTCAGTTAGCAAAAGGTACACCTGAAAGGCTTCAAGAGCGGGATGTGCGCAGCTCTTCCCTGTCTGCATTAATCCTTTCAGCTGTAAATACACAAATGTGAACCCAGTGTGACTTGGGGGCTGGGCAGCTGCTTTGAGTGTTTACTATTCAGAGGAGTATTTATAGCAGCTGAATTAAAAAGTAAAGAATTTGAGGCCGACGCACACAGTGAAGTTTTTTTACTTGAGTTGTGCTTGCTTGACAGCCCTCTGAACTGTGGTAAACCAGCCTCGTTACCACATCAAACTGGCTTTTAAAGGAAAAGCTGATGCCTGACTCCATTACCTGATACAGTCAGCTTTGGTTATCTTTGGGCAGAAGAGGGATTTTGATTATTTTATGGAAATGTAATAGATTCTGTGTCCAGGAAAACGAGAAATGTAACATGGTAATTACAGCTTGAGTAGAGCTCTAATAATGTCAGTCTAATTAGATGAGAGAGAAGTATATGGATACTCTGCAGTTCCTGTGATACAGTGTTTGTCTGCTTCGTTCCTCCTCAACTTGGGCAGGGAAGGGGATGCTCATTTGAGATCTGAAATGATGTTCAAGAAATACTGGTATTGTAAAAGCGATTCTGGTAACAGTTGCATGAACCTAATAGGGAGGTTTGTGCAAAGTTTAGTGGTCCTGTTTTTTGCCATAGGTTCATGTCTTCTGATTTGTATGTTTTTATAATTTAATGTTTCACTGCAAATCTTTCAAACCAGATCCTGGTTTGTACCACCTTCATCCAGTTCCTTATTTAATCTAATTCCTGTATGTGGAATGATCTGATAAGAACTTCAGATGGAAGTGACTAAAAGAAGGTCTCTCATCTGGAGGAGAGGTCACTGAAATACCAGTTTGTGTGAAAACTGGATGATGAGTTTGCACGCAGCCATTGTATGCTGCTGGGGCTTAGAGTTGTAGTTTGTAATAGCTGCCTGCAGTCAGTGTTTTCACTACGAGGAGTTAAATGTCTTTACATTCATGTTTCGGTCACTTAAGTTGACTCTTTCAGATTCACTAACGGGAATTCAGAGGTAGATGTAAATTGTGAAATTTTCAGTGGAGAAATGGACTTTATTCATATTTTTTTCATTTGGTGTGGGACTTGTGAAATGGTTTGGGAAAAGTTGTGTTCTGATGCTTTACACCTTTAGATTATTGCAGAACATCATAGTTTATCCATAGAGTCATAGTTACAAGAATCTCCCACCTTTTTTTTTTCCCTGTATCTACTGCGTAAGCAACAAACTCAAATCAAAACTGATTTTTATTTCTCTTCTAAAAATGTTTCTGTAAGATTCAGTTTCATATAGTAGTGGCAGTTTCTCTAAACCACTTTCCCATGAAGACACAAAGTAATCTTGTTACTGTTGTAGAGAGCCTTCTCTGTTGTGTTAGCTATACGAGTATTAACTGTATGTGATCAGTATTTTGCAGACACTATCTTAAGAAGTTCAGAGAATAGCTCTGCAGTGCTTACATGCTGTGTAGGGTGCACAGCATCTGTACTTAGATTTTTTTGTACACAAAGGTAAAGGTGCTTCAGGTATTGTTAGTCCTTGACTTGCCTTTTGCAACAAAAACATGCTGCTGCTACACTGGAAGTCTGTGCAAGCATTTAGTAATTAAATTATGGGGCAGCATATCAAGTAATTGATAGGAGGATTAAGACTTGCATTATCAGATGAAGTTTCTGTTTTAATTGTACCTTTCCTGAAATGCCCAACTGCATGCAGAGCTTAAATAGGAAATGCCACATCAGTGGCTTGGAGGTAGTTTCTTGTAAAACAAAGCTGAAAATGGGAATGCTAAATATATCTGTAAACCAGTCTTGCCTAGCATGGATCACATCTGCAGTATTAAGGTAGAGGGGCTGCGCCTCTTTGTATGAACAGGTGGGACTGATGTAGAATTTCTTTTTAAAGTGATACTTTGTCATTTCTCTTTCTCCAGTATGAAGTGGAACAGAACAGAATTTACCACCTGAAACTGCTGCTTCAAGTTCAGATCAGGAAAAGAATATACCACATTGTAACAACTCAAGACCAAAGAAGAGGAAACATACACTGAAGACACAAGGCTTGATCTGAAACAAGAAGTTTGTGCCTACTCAACAGCTTCAAGAGAGCACGTCCCAACGCTGCTAGTAGTCTTTTTCTCCAGTGCTGTATTGAAACTGCCAAGGGCAGCAGCACTTGTATTCTCTATTAGCTTGATAGATCAAGTTCTCTTGCTATTTTTTTTTCTTTCTTTCTCTCTCATTTTCCTTATTTTTTTTAAATAATAGCAGTCTTCATCCTTAGAAACTTGTGCTGAAACAGAAGAATCGGCTAATACTACTGAAAGTGCAATATTTGAATATCACTGCGAGGTTGGTGCGCGTATATAAAGGATTTTTTATATATTTATATTTCAGAAGTTAATAAGAAATAAGTTGCCAACAGAATATCAGTAAAAACCAACATATATGTTGGCTTTGTAGCAGTATAACAAATTAATAGTACTTGCAATATAGTTCTAGTTAATGATGCTTATAACCCTACTGAGGTGGTTATTAATGGTTCTGTCCTCTAATAATGGTAGTGTTGTGGTTCAAATCCCTTTTCTAACAACTACTTATTTAGAAGTCAGCTGTTGGTAGTGAACTGTTGGCAGGTTTGGGCATTTGTCGTGGTGCAGTAGAGAACCATTATATTTTAGGTCCAAGTAATTAATAGGTAGTAGCCTATTACTAGAAGCTTCTTAAAGTACAGTTTTATGACAGTACTCCTGATGATCTGTATAAATGGATGTGTTTGATTTTTTTGTTGTGCTCTCTTTTAACATGTTTGCACAGGTCTGGGAATATGACAAACATCTGGAAAGGCTACTGATATTATAGTGGGTCCTTCTCTTTACAGCAGAGTAGTGCCACCCTGAGGAGTGTATCTTTGAACTTAAGATGTCAGACATAGAAGACTGATGATGAGTTCTTTGTGCTATGCTACTAATACTCCTTGAAATACTACACTACTAATACTACTATGAGGGTTTATATATTACAGTGACAGGAACTAGCCTTTTAACTCTCAGCAGCTTTGTATAGTGTTCGTTTTTGTTAGATATTCTGAGAAAGCATGGCCTTTAAACATAATCCACTGCATAAAGGGAGAGGCAACACCTGTGACTTTTCATCCCTTGGGAGCTCATGCTGCACATGAGACATCTTTGCTGGGCGAGTAGCACAGCGCTGCAACTGTTAACCCAGAAAGGTGGTGGAACCTTTGCCATTGGAGGTTTTTAATTCAGCTAGACAAAGCCTTGGCTGCCTTTGTCTGGTGGCTAGAGGCTGAGGAGGATGGAGAAGAGTTCTCCAGGGGTCTCTGTGGGACCATGTTTTTTGAGTTGCTATTTTATGACATGTTTGTACTTTGACTTGAGCATGTGAGAGTACTGTTTTATGCCAGATAGCACAGGTTTGTAGGGTATGTTGGTATCTGAGGTTATCTAATTGTAAGCTAAGAGGGCAGTTTAGATTAAAATCAAGAGATCTCAATCTCTGCTGCTTGTCTGTTGCACTGTGGCTTATCGTGCCAATTTAACAGATAATGGTGTATTTTACTGTTTGTCTTCTTCTAGAAGACATTATGCAATCACTTGGCTACTTAATTTTGAGACAGTATGGAGGTTATCATTCTGAGTATGGTGGCAATAAAATTGATATCTAACCTAGCTGTGAACCAGCTGTTCACATAGTAGTTACATACTTTGCTTCATATTTATAAACTACCATGTTGCAATGTGTTCTGGCTCTGGTGTTATGGTTCTGTGTTGAAATAGAATATTTTTTCATTCTCCTAAAGTTTTTTACAAGGTCAAATGTGCCTGAAGAGCTACATCCCTAAAGCTGTTCGCAAATTACAGTACATTACATCAGGCAAAGTAGAAAAGGATTAAAACAATTAAAATCAGTTGATTCTAGGTTTGCAGGTTCTCTGGAGGTTGCCTCAACATTGCAATATGTAGAAGTGGTGGGTATCTCTAATTAATGTGGTGTCAATTCCATAACACTGCAAAAATGTTTAAGCACTTAAAACCTTTTCCAGGCATGAAAGGCTGAACAAAGGAAGTAGGGACAAACTTTGCAAGGGTGTGAAGCTGAAACTATTGGTTCAGAACTATTGCATTTTCCTAAACCTGCTTGATTTGGAAGAACAGATAGTTGAGGTATTTGCTGGCTCTGGTGTGGAACAGTGAATGTGGGAGTACTTTGAGGTGTAATGCTTCAGAAAGTCAGAAGCTTGGTTTGGTCTAAACAATATTTATTTTGGTGTTGTATTTCTGGCCTATTTTGTAAGTACATTGCCTGTCTAAAGATGATTGTTTTGCAAAAGCTTGACTGTGTTGGTGCTTTAGAATTTGTTTGTTACAATAACTTCCACAAGCTCTTTGTGTTTCTGTTAATAATAGTTTCTGAGTTATGTGGTCACAGAGAAAAGAAACCTATTTTAAGTCAATAAGTGGGTTTTGTGGCTTTTTCCCTCCCTGTGTTTTCTTTTAACCAGATGAGCTTTGATCCAAACCTGCTCCACAACAATGGACACAACGGGTACCCCAATGGTACTTCGGCAGCACTGCGTGAGACTGGGGTTATAGAAAAACTGCTGACCTCTTATGGCTTCATTCAGTGTTCAGAACGGCAAGCTAGACTGTTCTTCCACTGTTCCCAGTATAATGGCAACTTACAGGAGCTCAAAGTAGGAGGTAATGAGGCAATTTCCACAGCTTGAGTGAAGACCAGACTCTTTCACTTGCCATAGAAAATACTTTCATTTTGTGGCATGATCAGATGGGTGCTGTTCCTTCTGTTGAACTAAGAGACAACTGAATTAACCCACCACTCCTGATGAGAGACATTTGCAACACTTAAGCTTCGTGCAGCTTGCATTAATGTAATTGTAGCCATTCTGGCAGAGATATGGTGTTAGGTCAAACTTGTATAACTGGGATGGAAATAAGTGCTTTAAGGAAGCATCTACTTAAAGAAGTGTTTCTTCTTTAGAATTAGTTTGAGGATGGCCAGTTGCGTTTCAGAATGTGCAGGCTGCTACTTCATGCTACTGATTAACATGACAGCAAAGGTTATAAACTGTTGAATGTTATGTTATGTTGTTTAGACTTCCATTTGAACTCTGCTTTACAGTGAGCATGTCATCATTTAGTGACTTAAAAACCAAACCAAAACAAAACCCCTAAACAAATCTGACATTATTATGTGTTTATCTTGCAGACGATGTTGAATTTGAAGTGTCTTCTGACCGCCGAACTGGAAAACCCATTGCTATTAAATTGGTGAAGATAAAACCAGAAATATTACCTGAAGAACGAATAAATGGACAAGTTAGTGCCTGTTTGCTATACATGCGTAATTTCCATGCTTCACTCCAGTACTGAAGGCTAAATTCATTTAGTATGCATATTAACCAAATATGGTGTACTGTTATACTGAAATATATCTTTGTTCTGGTAGAAAAATCAGAGGTTCTGTTTGAGCTCTTCCTTAGCTCCAAACAATTCTTACAGTCACCAGATGCTCTGTAAGAGTGAAATTTGGCAACGTAGCATTCCCTGTTGCACGCTAGAAGTGCATCCATAAGCGTATAGTAGGAGATACTGAGATTCATGTTGTATTCAACAGTGCTGCTCCTGAAATGACTAGCAATGGATTTTATTTGTTTTTGGCTGGTAGGTTGTGTGCGCTGTTCCTCACAATTTAGAGAGTAAATCTCCAGCTGCCCCGGGTCAGAGTCCAACAGGGAGTGTATGCTACGAACGTAATGGGGTAAAGCTTGCATATTTTACTTGAACTCTTCACTGCTCCGTCACTGTGGTCTATGAGCAAAAAATGTGATGCAATTTATAATGTAGACAGCTGACATTGGTAAGAGCTCTGGTTCTTGGCTGAAAACCCCCATGCTTTGGTAATTACTACAAGCAGAAATGTTAATTCCACACCTTGCTAGCTTATATCTGTGGAGAACTTTATATAAAGCCACAGAGTTGGTTTTTACTCTTTTAAAACGTAATGAAGCTGGGTTTGTAATGTTCACATATCCTTACCTTGAACACGTAAACTTTAGAAACTGACATTTCAAGATGGCCACATAAAAACCTTTCAACTGAAGTTGTTTGTTAGAAGACTCATCCAAGCAGCATGATGGGGAAAAAGGAATGGTTTTGCATGCCATGTTTGAACATTTTCCATTTTCTCAACTAAAATAATCTGTTTAGTGCAGGTATTGTTATTAAAACTGTGCTAATCTTTCTTTGAAACTGCTATTCTGCAAACATTAAGTAGAAATATTAGCCAGTGTTAATTTTACAGGAAGTATTTTACCTGACTTACACCCCGGAGGACGTTGAAGGAAATGTACAGCTGGAAACAGGAGATAAAATCAACTTTATAATTGATACAAATAAACAGTAAGTTGGTATTGCTGTTCTGCCTTCGTGCTCGGTGTAGTAGGCAGGCAGAATCAATGCCTGTTCCAAGAACTGAAACAACCTTCATATTTTTGCTGCAGTTTTCAGTTATTTCAGGTTTGCTCTGTTTACTTTTTTTTTCCTCTCTAGTACTGGTGCTGTAAGTGCCCGTAACATTATGCTACTAAAAAAGAAGCAAGCCCGCTGTCAAGGAGTAGTCTGTGCCATGAAAGTAAGTGGTGCCTCAGCTTTCAAGTTTCCTTGGAAAATGAAATACTGTTCTGAAAAGTGGTATTACAACCATGTTTATGGTGCTAAGAGCTGTTAGCAGCTTGGAGCTGTGGGTGTAAACTGGATGAAACAACTGATCTTTGATACAAATCTTAACAAATTAAGTCCTATTTATTTCCATTTGTATCTTAATTTCTCGTGGTTGTCTGTTTGCTGTGTGCACTCATGAAGCTGCTATACTGGTGTGTCATAGTCTTTTATTGTCTTTGATAGAACTTGCTACGTTTAGAGAACAGGCAATTTATTAAATTCTCTGTTCTGTTCTTAGGAAGCCTTTGGATTTATTGAGAGAGGTGATGTCGTGAAGGAGATATTCTTTCACTATAGTGAATTTAAAGGTGACCTAGAAGCCTTACAGCCTGGTGATGATGTGGAGTTTACAATCAAAGACAGAAATGTAAGATGATATCCAGTAAAAACTGAAGACAAGATGCTAGGGCATAACTGGACAGCTGTCTGTTTTTTCAAATTCACTTGTAAAAGGAGGGAGGAGGTTCATGGCAAATGGCTCTTTACCTCATCTCTGTGACTGTCTGACTGATTTTGTGCTTTTAGGGGAAAGAAGTTGCAACAGATGTTAGACTGCTGCCTCAAGGAACTGTCATTTTTGAAGATATCAGCATTGAACATTTTGAAGGAACTGTAACCAAAGTAATTCCAAAAGTACCTAGCAAAAACCAGGTGAATTTCAGTACTTGCTGACGTTTATGTAAAATGTTTTATTGATTGTATTGAATTCCAGTCCAGTAGTAAGTGTCCCCTTTCCCTGTAACAGTCTGCTGCATAAGCATTATATCATAGAATCATAGAATAGTTATCAGAGTGAAGGGGTAAGTTTGGGCTTTAACCTGTTCCAACCACTCATAGCAGTCACAGTACACAATTTTTCTAAAGATGATGAAAGCAAGAATTAGGGTAGTGCTACACTGAGGAGTGTTTTCTTTAATGTTTCACATACTTCCCATTGAATTTAATTGGTTTGCGATGAATCTTTAAGGCAAAAGTGTAGGGAAAAGGGGAGAAAATACTTGCTGGAAATGCCTGATCTGAGAATTCCTGTGAAGATTAACACTTAAAGACATGTTTGACAGATAACTTGACCATTAATCTTTGCCTTAGAGTAAAAGACACATATGGCTTTAGGCCAGTCTGCATTGTTGTTTTGGGAGGGGTTGGGGTGGGGTTTCTTGTGGCTTTTTGAGCACTCCGGAAGACTGCTTTTTGGAAATGTTGTAAGCATGGTTATAAATTCAGTTCATGAAATAGTCTTGATTTCTTTGGCAATAACATGCTTGGTGCTTTAAACAAAATACCCAAACCAGCAAACCACAAAGACACCTTTAATTTGGCTATGGAAGGCAAATTTCCAATGAGGAGTGGTAGAAATGAAGCATAGTGGTTTGAGTCCTGCAGGCACTTGGTGTCATCCATACTTCTGTTAGAATAGCTGGCAGAAATACCAATGCTGTCTGCAGTTATGTTGACTCTTGCAGGTGAACTAATGTCTTCTGTTGGGTTTTCTGTCTATAGAGTGATCCATTACCTGGTCGCATAAAAGTTGACTTTGTGATTCCTAAAGAACTTCCATTTGGAGACAAAGATACAAAATCCAAGGTGACCTTGCTGGAAAGTGACCACGTTCGATTCAATATTTCAACAGACAGACGTGACAAACTGGAACGAGCCACCAATATTGAGGTTCTTCCTAATACTTTCCAGTTTACTAATGAAACTAGGGAAATGGCAAGTATCTCTTTTAGTTCTTATGGGGAAATAAAAGTAAAACATGGTGAGGGGTTTGTCTTAAACAGTAACTTCAATGTAAAAATTGCTGGTGTCCTCCATTGCCTTTTCTGAAATCCTTACATATAAGACTAAGATGGATATGCTAATCAGTATTATAGAGTATCATTCATTCCTGTAATTTCTAATACTGGTTCTGTTCCAGCTACGCTGTAAGTTTGCCTTCCTTTTCAACTGAAGCGCAGTTACATACTGGTGTGATAACACTGCTGTGATTAGAGAGCCTTTGCTTTAAGAAAACCACTGAACTTCAGCCTCTTGGGTTTTGGCTTTCTATCCCATAGACTTATGTTTCTACTATGGCCAGATATAGTTGCCTGCCTTAACTGAGTTGTCATTGGGCTGACAAGTGTTAGCTGAATAGGAGCTTGGAAAGCTCAGGATGCTATATAAGAGAATGTTCCCAAAGGTGGAAATTACCTTTGCATTGCCATTTAAGTCTAATAAGCCTTCCCTGAGATCTCCTAAAGGCTCTGTAGGAACTGGGTTGAACTGAGCATGTTTGTGAATTCTGTCTTGCTCTGTGCCTCTGGCAGGATCTTGTTTTAGTTCTTCCTGACTTGAATAATGAATTCTTTCAGAAATTTCTTCATTTGTCTGGAAGTCTGTTGGGCTTTCTCGTAAACTTCCCTTTGACCACTGCTTTTATTTCCTCTTTATATAAGTTCTTTATGTTTACTTTACATTAATGTGCTTTATCTGTATGAATTTGTTGAGATGTTCTCTGTGTAGTAGTAGTGCAAGGTTCTTTAACTGTAGTAGCCCTTGTTAATGGCTTAATCTTCTCTACATCACTCTTAAGAAGAAATGAAGTTGAGAAACTAGGTAAATACAACTTGTTTGCATTTCAGGTTGACTATAGGCATTAACACTACAGTTTGCATGGCAGCTTATTGCATAAACCAGTAAATGTTTTCATAGGATTCAGGCCTTGTATCCAGATTACTCCTCGAACACACATGGAGTACCTGCAGACGGGTGTCACATAGTAGTAGTAAAATTGTAATTGTCCCTTTGACTGTTACCAGGGTGTGATTGCAGCAATGAGAGATGGCTTTGGCTTCATTAAGTGTGTGGACCGGGATGCTCGCATGTTCTTTCACTTCAGTGAAATTATGGATGGGAATCAGCTCCATATTTCTGATGAAGTAGAATTTACTGTCGTTCCTGTAAGTGAGATTTATACTTCTAAGAAATCTTTACTTTTAAAAGGTATTATTATATGTAGCCTGTCTACAATAAGATTGATCCTGTTTTCCAGGATATGTTGTCTGCCCAAAGAAACCATGCTATAAGGATTAAGAAGCTTCCAAAGGGCACGGTTTCTTTCCACACCCAATCAGACCATCGTTTTGTGGGCACTATAGATAAAGAAGCTACTCCAGCCAAAGCCACTAGCCCAAATAAAGGCAAAGAAAAGGTAATGCTGCTCTTCTACTTGAGAGTACCTGTTCTGCATCCCTGGCTTTGGAGCCTGAGGCTGTTTACTTAAAAATCTAATTCCATTTCTTGAAGCACTGTTAATCCTGCATAAATGAGAAATACATTGAATAGCCAACAACAGCAGTCAGCACAAACCTGTGTGAAACAAGATAAGAAAAGCATCATTAATGATTATACTATTGAGGGTAGTTTCCAGAACTTTGATAGGATGAGTCTTTCTACCTTCTACTCCATGAGATACTAGATAGAATAAAAAAATAAAGCTTCTAGGGCTAGAGGAGAACCTCTGCTTTGTCAGGTTGTCTTAAACAATACCAGAGTACTTAAACTTCCAATAAATGCTTACGGGAAATGGAAGTAATACTTTTCTTTCCTTTATTGTATCATTTAAAGCTTCTTTTCATCATTTGCTCTCTTGTGTTTTTCACCAGTTACTGTAAAACCAGTGTGGCTCAAATGAGCAGTGCTTGAGCTGTACACAGGAAGCTTGCTCACTTACAAATAAGACACTGATTGCTGAATTCTGATGTCTTATTTTCAGGAGGCTGAGGATGGAATAATTGTTTATGATGACTGTGGAGTAAAACTGACCATTCCTTACCAGGCCAAGGATGTGGAAGGATCTGCTAATCCCCAGATAGGAGATAAGGCAATATAACTGAGTATACCGTTGGGAAATACTTTTTCTGTGCAGTGTGAGGTGGGAGCTTCTCTTTGTGTTGTTACTGGATTTGTTATCCCTCTTGGAACAAACAAAGGACAAGGCATCTGCATAATGTTACCTGTTTCCTCTGTCCTAGGTTTGAGTTGCTTAATATTCTGTATACGTAAGAAAAATACCCTGGAACTTGGTGATATGTATGTGAAAATAGTGTCCTAATATGTAAAGGAGGCTTTTAAAACAAGGAAATCTTACCATCAAGACACTGGGCTCTGCTTCTGTATAGAATCACAGAACAGTTAGGGTTGGAAAGGACCTTAAGATCATTCAGTTCCAACCCCCCTGCCATGGGCAGGGACACCTCCTGCTAAACTATGTCACCCAAGGCTATGTCCAACCCAGCCTTGAACACAGCCAGCGATGGAGCATTCACAACTCCCTTGAGCAGTCCATTCCAGTGCCTCACCACCCTTACAGTAAAGAACTTCTTCCTCAGATCCAGTCTAAACTTTCCCTGTTTAAGTTGGAACCCATTACCTCTTGTCCTCTCAGTACAGTCCCTCATGAAGAGAAACCTTCCCCAGCATCCCTATAGGCCCCCTTCAGATATTGAAGGGCTGCTATGAGGTCTCCACGCAGCCTTCTAACTAAGAAGAAATTGGCATAGAGATTTCGAGATAAATGGTGAAGAGGGAGAACATACCATTATGAGCAACTGAGCATGAGGGATAATGGAAAGGGAAAAAGTGCTTGGAGATCTGGAAGAGTAGCCTAAAAACTACCAGTGTTCAGGAGCTGTACTAGGAAGGCACCAATCACTGTCTTTAAAAATCTGAAACAATTGGGTGAAGCTCAGTACATGTTCACTGGGGGTACCAATGGTAAGTGTAGTGCAAGGAGGCAGATCACAGGAACAGAAAGATTCTCATCTATAATGTGTAAAAAGCTGAGTGCTGGAGGCTGGCTTGCCTTGCAGGTACTACTAGTTGTTACTACTACTCTTTGGAATGTAGTTAATGTCAATGACATGTTTCTGTGAGTGTAGTGGCTAGAAAACTGCTTCCCTGCTGAGTGTAGGTGCTGATTAGAGCTACACAGCTTTGAAATTAGTTGATTTGGGGCTTCTTTTTTTTGGTGGTGGTGGTTTGTTTGGGTTTTTTCTATCTAGTATTTATATGCACCTCTTCAACAGGTTGAGTTCTGTGTGTGTGAAGTGAAGAGAACTGGTTTGCAGACAGCTGTTTCTGTCAGAATGCTAGGACGCAATTACGGCTCGAAGAGGCTTTTGGGATATGTGGCGGCCCTGAAAGATAACTTTGGATTTATTGAAACAGCGAATCATGATAAGGAGATCTTTTTCCACTACAGGTGAATGACAGTCTATTATTACTTGCTTGTTTGTGTGGGTTTGTTTAGTTGGGAGCCAGAGTTTTTTGGGTTTACTGTTCCATTTATTATGTTCTGGACTGGTTCAGGCTTTCCTATTAGTCAGCAGCCTTGGTATTCTATCCCCGTGAAACCCAGGCCACAAAATACAGTTAATTGTATATTTGAAATGCTTCATGGAAATGGGAGGTACTGAACAAGTTGAATAGTTTCTGATCCACTTACGTAAATGTTGAATGAATATCACATATTATTACATAACTAAAGGAAAGTTGTCCATAATTCTGTTTCTCTAGTGAATACTGTGGTGATATTGATAGCCTGGAACTTGGAGACACTGTTGAATACAGCTTGTCAAAAGGCAAAGGAAACAAAGTTAGTGCAGAAAAGGTGAACAAAACACATGCAGGTAAGGCTCTACCTGTTATTTTCTGCTTACAAGGCTCTTGGCAGGTGTGGATGGATAAAGTTTGTTAATAATCCATTTACAGCTGCAGCTCAGATCAACAGGATGATGCTTAACATGGTGGTCATAGGTTTCTTGAAAGCTGTTGCTTATGTTCCCATCCTGTGGACAGTAGCAACTCTTTAGACCTTTATTGTACTTTGTCTTCTTCAATTGGAGGGTTATAACAGGAGAGCTAGTGGCAGAACAAGCCAAATGAATAATTGCCCTAACTGCTGTGCCTTGCAGGAGGTATGCAGCTGGGGTTATTAAGGACTTGGGGGTGAAGAGAAAGCATACTTGAAGGTTACTGAATGGTTAAAATATATGGGGAATGAGAATGCAGTGGAAAAGAAGTAAAATACTTCGACTCAGTGGTCTCTGGTTTCACAAGAAACTAGTGTTTTTTTGCTTTAATGTTTGAAATACCAGTGTGGTCTTGATTAGAAAAGCTGTCATTACTGCTGTGTTAAAGCTGTTCCAGTGTTAGTGGGTGATGGTGCACTGCCTTCAGTGTCTTGCAGTGCAAACTAGTTTAAAAAGAGCAAGTTATTGACCACTAAAGTATGAAAAGAACATCCTATTCTCCCATTGTCTGTTTCCTTTCAGTGAATGGTATCACTGAAGAAGCTGATCCAACTGTTTACTCTGGTAAAGTAATTCGTCCTTTGAGGAGTGTAGATCCCACACAGACTGAATACCAGGGCATGATTGAAGTCATGGAGGATGGTAAGATCTTAAGTTACAAGAGTTCCTTTCACAAATGCACAACAAGTATAGAAGCTTAATAAACTGTAAATAGAGGTGTTGATAGATATCCTACAGACTACATTCATACTATTAAGCTGATAGTAAAAGCAGCATTTCTCATATCATAAAGAAGTTCTGAATGCCCTCAGGAAGGGATGCCTCTGAATTGTCCTGTGCTTTTTCATCCTCTAGGTGAGATGAAAGGAGAGGTTTATCCATTTGGAATTGTTGGAATGGCCAACAAAGGTGACTGTCTGCAAAAGGGAGAGACTGTAAAGTTTCAGCTCTGTGTTCTTGGTCAAAATGGGCAGACAATGGCTGTTAACATCACACCATTCCGCAGAGCCACAGTGGAATGTGTGAAAGATCAGGTGAGTGATGCATGTTCACAGGAAATACCAGTTAACATGGCACAGAGCAGGTGAAAACCCACTTCAGCACTTTAATCCAGGAATCTTGTTGGGCAGGGATGGATAGCTTTGTGTGCTGGTCCAAGGGAAGCAGGTTTGTGTCACCCAAGCAGTGGCTTATGCAAACCTGTGTAATGTGGCTTCAGGGAAGGTGAACACAGTACTTTTCTACTGGTTCATTGGTGCTGTGGGACAGCAGTTCCTGATAAGAATCAGTTGATTCTGAATACCTGTTTCTGGGATGTCCTAGGAATTGTTCTAACTAGTTTTTGCTGAAAGGGTATTAAAAAAAGGGTTTAAAAAAGAACCAAAGTGGTGCAAACTCTGCTTTTAGAAGGTGCTTCCCAGCATTAAGCAGACAGTGGTTGCAGTCCACCTGAAATACGAAGGGTAATCATAACCTGGCCAGCTGCATCTCACAGTTCTTAGAAATTTAAGTGCTGTGGGTGCTTTCTGGTTTTACAGCTATTCTGCAGCAATTTCATTGCCAGAGGGGTGAGTTTTGCTGAGTAAAATGATGAATAGGAGTAACTTGCTACTTACACCAGAGACAGACCAACAAGTGGAGTAGTTTCTGCTGTATAAGGAAGGGTCTTGGAGAAGAACACGCAGCAGTGCTCTTCAGTTTAATACTGAGAATGCTGCCAGGAATTTGGCAGGTTTCAAAACTTGTTCTCTAGTTTTTGGGGTTTAAATGTGACTTAACCAACCCGAGAGTGCGTAGACTTCCACAAGTATTGTTTCCAGTGGAATGTTCTGATCAGTGTAGAAATTGCATTTCCACTTTTAGAAGTCATTAAACTGCAATAATGAGCAAGTCATATTTAGATCCAGAGGAAAAAAATAACCTTGCGATATGTTGGTTTTCAGTTTGGTTTCATTAACTATGAAGTGGGCGACAGCAAAAAGCTCTTCTTCCATGTCAAAGAAGTTCAGGATGGTGTGGAGCTGCAGGCTGGGGATGAAGTGGAGTTCTCTGTAATCCTGAACCAGCGCACAGGAAAATGCAGTGCCTGTAATGTGTGGCGTGTCTGGTGAGGATTTACCATTCAAGTGACTTAATCTGGCATGGTGTCTGCATCACAGCAGGCTGGTGCGAGCCTCTTATAAACAGTTGTGCCTTGATTGGGAGCTCTGAACTTATGGCTTCAGTGAGAGCCTCTCACCTGAGAGCTGCCATCATTTACAGATGATGATGCTATGCCATTATGTACTGGCCAGTCTTAAGCCTTTTATTGTTGTGGTTAAAGGAAGCAGAAACATAGGAAATACTACTCAGATGTGTGTGAGAGTAAATGCAGCACCTCTGCTCATTACACAATATCCTTTGGAGGAGTTTGAGCTACTGCTATTTTGTAGCCCCGTGCTTAAAGTAATGGTTTTGAAGCAGAAGTGTGTGGTGTCACTGAGGTCTGCTTTTACACAGGATGGGTGTTATTAATGGGAACAGTGAGTAGCTCGCACCAGCTCTGGGAAGTGACCTGTGCTCTCTGTGGATGACTCTGTTACAGTGAAGGTGCAAAGGCTGTCGCTGCCCCACGTCCTGACAGACTCGTTAATCGCTTAAAGAGCATTAATCTGGATGATGCCAATGCTCCTCGACTCACAGTTGTTCGTCAGCCTCGGGGACCGGATAACTCGAAGGTATGCAAGATAAAAGGCTGCATTGTAGAGTAACTGCAGTTTGGGTTTGAACCTGAATGACAAAAATTGACTCCTCTGTTGGAAACCTGAGTGGTTGGAAGTGCAGTGTCCATTCTGTAGTGAATGACTCACCTGCTGTGAGAGATGAGATTATTTCTGCATGATGTCAGGGTGCTGTCCTCTGTGTCAGTCATGTATTCTGCAGTTTAAGAGCATGCAGTATAAGAGCAGCCAGTTGCTGCTCGTGTTCTAACACATGGTGGCTCTCCAGGCTTTTTATAAACCTCCTGCTCCCCTTCTCAGAGATAGGAAGTATGTGAAATGTCTTCACATCAATTTGGCTTTCACAGGAGGTTCTGCCACCGCTTGATAAACAGAAGTGAAGTGGCTGGAATCTCTTGGGGCATCCAGGAACCCACAGAGCCTGTATTGTCTGCATTTCTGAAGCCAAATGTGGCCAATTAGAAGCAGCGTGCTTGGTCTGTCCTCAATTGGAAGAGAACAGGTTGACATGAAAGTGTGAGGCTGGAGCTAAAAGTTACTTGTTTGTGTTTTCCTTGCAGGGATTTGGTGCAGAGAGAAAGATCCGCCAAGCTGGTGTTATAGACTGATCCTCAAAGCCCATCCCTGATACACGGCTGAGTGCTGGGGGCTGGTGAAGGGTACTGAGTATCTCCCTGTTAATCCCTTCCTCCAAATTCTAAGAAGCTATTACACCGGTTTTAACACCTTCTCATGTTATGTTTAAAATAAATTTATGAAACCATTTTAAAATTATGCACAGTTGCATTCTGGAGAACTTGAAGGTGGCGCCTTTATAGTATCACATTTTAGAAGCTTGTTTTGAATGGTGCATTTAAACGCAACTGGTTACTGCAAATCTACATTGCCTCTGTGAGTAAACATTATAGACAGCTCGACTCGGGTAGACCTTATGGAATTCTGCACTACAGTTCTCTGCTTTGTTATCTTGGCTGAGGTACTCCTATGCCTTTGTGTGTGACTGCCTTGTGCCTGCTTCTTAGTGGAAGCGGGAGGCTCCCTTCAGTTCACTGCTCTGCTCCCAAGGACCGTGTGAGAGTGGAATCAGTGCAACTTGATACAAATCTGTCTGAACATTCAGATAACTCAAGTTGGTGGCCAAATGTTCCAGTGTTTTCCTGTTTCATTTAACTCGAGTCCCTTCGCCAGTGACCTTTAGAGCCCAATGTGAGCGTCTTTCTGGGCTTCACCTTCTGTTTGTAGCGTTCGGAACCACATGCAGTGCAGAATTTCCTAAGGCTGAGGTGTGCCATCAGTGTGGTAATTTAAATATACTTAAACCAATGCACAAATCTGCTGCTTCCAACACTGCAGCTTCCACCCCCCTTTTCGTTGACTGGTTTAATCTGAGAAAAAGGACAAAGTTGTGCCTGAAGTGAGTCTTTTTTTTTTTTTTGTCTCTATTTTTTTGCAGCCAGCACCATGTACTGTAACAGAATAAATACTTTAGGCTTCCCATACTAGCTGTACCGAGCCTTTCATCCAGGTGGGATAGTTGAGCTCTGTGTGCTTTATTTTGTCCCCCTTCCCCATGTTCCCGTCACACTTTATCATCAAGCAACCGGATTGATCGGTCTGAGTCTTATTTACCCAACAGGATCAGGAGCCACCGCTCGGGATCGAGGCGAGGTCCGGGGTTGTTCAGTTTTGGGGTCGGTTTTGTTTTGTCCCGTTACCTCTCTTCTTGCTGTCGGGGTTTCTCGGGGAGACGCGTTATCTTTGTAAACCGGACGTTGCTTTCTCCAGGTTTTTCTGTTAATGGCAAAGAATGGAAATAGAATAAAGTTTTACTGATTTTGAGACAAAAACGACCCTCCCCCCCGTCTCTTCCTTCGGGGGGGGTTGGGGCGAGTCTGCTGCACGTGTTCGGAAGCAGCCCTGCTCCGCCCGCCGCGCTTCCGGCGGTGGGTGATGACGCGCCGGGGGAAGGCGGAAGCGGCGGGGCCGGCCATGACCGAGTACAAGTTGGTGGTGGTGGGCGCGGGAGGCGTCGGGAAGAGTGCGCTCACGATCCAGCTCATCCAGAACCACTTCGTGGACGAGTACGACCCCACCATCGAGGTGAGCGGCGCGGGCAAGCGGGAGACCCGAATCGAGGGGCCGGAGGGGTTCGGGCCGCTGGGGTGTGTTGGCACCGGACACCCGGCTGAGCGTTACCTGTGTTAGCGAGAGAGCAAGAGACGAGGAGGAGAGAAGGGCTTTGTCCCGTTGTGCCTCGCTGCGGTCGGAACAAGCCGTTGCACTGCAGCCCCTGCACGGCTCAGGAGCTGCGGGCACCAGTGGACCTGTACTCACATGAACAACTGGTAAATGCAGTGCTGGAGAACGCTTGGGCTTGATGAGCTTCGAGGGCTTCTCCAGCCTGGTTGGTTTTGTGATTCTAATGTAATACTTGCATGTTGAGGTAAGAACGGTTCACTGACCGAAGGGCTGTGTGATAACGATGGTAAGGAAAATAGCAAGGGGGGGAGCATAAAAGGGAAAGTGAAGAAACAGCAACACAAGGGATGCACAATGCAATTGCTCTGCACCCGTTGACCAATTCCCAGCCCCACCCTAGCAGCGATCAGTCCCTTCTGGGTAACTCCCCGCAGTTCATTTAGACGTGCTGTGGAACTGAATACCCTTTTGGCTGAGTCGGGTCAGGTGTTATGCTCCTGCTGCCTCCCGGCAGAGGAGGAATTCTGTAGGAAGAGAATTAACTGCGACAGCTGAAACCAGGACACTTTCACAGGTTCCTTGCCTGTCGCACTCCTTGCTGCCCAAGGAAGGGTGCAGGTAGGCACAATGGCAACAAAAGAAGTCATCGTTGGTACGTCGGAGATTGCAGCCCTGGTGCTGCAGTGATGGTGTTTATCAGTTTTCCACCACTAAAAGAATTTCTTACAAACAGGACTCTGCTTGTTAGTCAGAAAGGCTGAGGGGGATTAGAGCAACGGTTTAATCCCTGACAGTTCTTAATGCTGCTGTCTTTGTATCAGCAGGGCTGGAAGGGCTCCAGATTCACACTTCTCGTTCTTCTTATTGTATTTATTTTTCCTTAAGCCTGCCCGAGGTGGACAGAAGTCAAGAAGTGCTTTACCCTGTAGTCTGCCTGTGTGTGTTCCAGGACTCGTACAGAAAGCAGGTGGTTATCGATGGCGAGACATGCCTGTTGGACATCCTGGACACTGCGGGGCAGGAGGAGTACAGCGCCATGCGGGACCAGTACATGCGAACTGGGGAAGGATTCCTCTGTGTCTTTGCCATTAACAACAGTAAATCATTTGCTGATATTAACCTTTACAGGTATGACCAGGGGCTGTGCCACCGGAGCAGAGAGTGGAAAAGGCATGAGACCCATTTGCTCTTAAATCCAGTGAAGAGTAAAGAATAGACAGATATTAAATCTCTCAGTTCTTTGAGGAAGCTTTTACAGCTAATCTGTGTTCTGTGTCAATACTTGAGTAGTCTGTTGAGAATGGGGCACTTACTGTATGGTTGTGTTAATCCAGTGGCGTTTAGACCACACAGAACGTGATCTCTAAGAAAATGGGCAAGGAGGCAAATGGTGGAGTTACATGTGGACAAGAAGGTGAAGTGTAGGAAATTATTTGACACATTGCTGTAGCTTAGAACCCCTGAGTCCTGTGCAGCTTTAGTATCTGGTTTTATAGCACAAGGTTGCTTGAATACTGAACTAAACATGTCTATATTTAGAAAACAGTTCCTAACTTTTAAACACTTGTCTTTTTAAAGAGAACAGATCAAGAGAGTGAAAGATTCGGATGACGTGCCAATGGTGCTGGTTGGGAACAAGTGTGACTTGCCCACGAGAACAGTAGACACAAAACAGGCTCAAGAATTAGCAAAAAGCTATGGAATCCCCTTCATAGAGACATCTGCTAAAACAAGACAGGTAAGATGCTTCTGTTCTTGTCTGAGCTCTTCCTGCATGACAGATGTGGAATGGTCACATTTTCCCATGTGCTATGAGCAACCACAGCTTCGTGTCTGTAAAGAAAGCTTCATTTTTCCCTGTGAGGGTGGTGGGACACAGGCACAGGGTGCTGTGGGTGCCCTGTCCCTGGCAGTGTTCAAGGCCAGGTTGGATGGGGCTTGGAGCAACCCACTGTAGTGGAAGGTGTCCCCGCCTGTGACAGGGGTTGGAAGTGGATGAGCTTTAGGGTCTCTTCCAGCCCAAACTATTCCATGGTTCTGTGATCTGCTCGTGCTGGGGCATGGTCAGACTGCTGTTGGTCATTGCAGGCCTGTTCAGTTTTCTTGGCTGCTTAACAAAGGCTATTTATAAGACGATGTTTCTAGAAAGATTTCCCCAGTGGACTAGTTCAGAGCTGCACTGGACACACGGCTCTTGTCTGGTCAGCCTGGTTCTACCCACAGCAGTGTGGACTGAAGCAGAAAAGCTGCAGTTATTAAGCAGCAGCCAGAAAATCCTAAGAATCCTAAACCAAAGATGAAGAGTCAAGAAGTCATTTTCCTGCACAGGACCCCTCTACAGTGACAGTTTGCCTTGTTTCCTTTAATGGCTGTTCTCTGGGTGTTTGCCTCTGAGGAGGAGTTAAGATTATAAGAGTTTGGGACTTAAATGCTAGTTTCTTCTTATGAACTATAGGATAAGTTGGCTGCTACTCTTCCTGTACGGGTAGGTCTTTCAACTATGTTGAGAGATACAAAGAGCAGCCATCTCAAAAGCTTCACGAAGGAAAATACCTTACTTGGATCCTTTGCATTCAGGGCGTGGAAGATGCTTTTTACACACTGGTGAGAGAGATCCGGCAGTACCGGATGAAAAAGCTCAACAGCAATGAGGATGGGAATCAAGGCTGCATGGGACTGTCCTGCACTGTGATGTGATAAGGTGAGCTTAATGTCAGTCATTTATAACTGATCGTTGTTGGGTTTTCTGTGCATTTTGTCAGTGTCTCCTTCCTTTGGGAATCATTCTGACTCTTTGGAGAATGTGTCATTTCTGTTTTATACACAAGAAGCACCTGAACTAGAAAGAGAACATGCACAGTTCTGCATTAACCATTTGCTGGTGGTTGATTGACCGCTGAGCAGCTCAAGCTGCTTTGCTGTGGAGCATTTACTGTTTGAAGATCAACCGAATAAAGTAATACAAGTAATGAACTTTAGGAGTTCCCCAACTGAAATTTTTTCCAGCAGTTACCTGAAAGATGAGGCAGATGAGTTTGGGACTGTTGCTGCGCACATCACAAGGTGGAGAGCAGCTAATTAGAGATGCCTTTCTGTTCCAGATGCTAAGAATACATGGTTCAGATGTAGCTGCTGGACGAGTCTCGATGCTACTGTATTGCGTCTCATGCTGATGCCCTGCAGTATTTTGGTGCCAGTGACCCGAATCTTGGTACCAGTTAATTAGCACAAGGTCCTCTTCTGTGCTCCATCTGAAGAGATCATCTGTGGCATCTACCTCCTTGCTCAGCTAACAGAGCAGTCATATCTCTTGGTGAACTGAGATTCTTTTCTCACTGTGTTATTTGGGTTTGGTCAAGAAGAAAACCAGTTGGAAGAAAAGTGAACTACAGAGACTAAATGCTGTGAAAAAGATGACACTTTACCTCTAGAGTAAAAAGCTAGAAGCGATGTTTGTCCCCTTTCAATTGGATTCTGATTCGCAGCACTGTCAGAGGAGTAGCACTGATCGTTGCTTGGCAGCTTATGTGAGAAAAGCTTTCGCCACCATGGATGCTCCTGTCACGTTATCAGATTGGTATATGCTCTCTGTGAACCCCTACAGTATATTTGCAACATCTCCTTTGTGCCAGGAGTACCACTTAACCGATCCTTCACTTTCTGTAATAAAAAGGAGTTCTCTTTCCTAACTTAAGTGCCTGTTTGCTAAGAAGATTGGAAGTTTTCCCCTGTTCCCTTGGGTTGAGGAAAACCCCAAGGACTGGAATTTCCTGGGAGCTTACTGGCTGAAGCAGGCAAGTCTTGTATGGGTGATACCTTTACCTGACAGGATACTAATGAAAGAGTTCATAGACTGGAAGATCCAGCAGGCACTTGTAAGACTCTTGAACTGGGGAGGGGGACATCCTGCCTCTGTTTTTTACTGTCTTTGTAGGTGGAACTGTTTATATTGTTTTTTTGCAGCATTCAGATCTCTTCTGAGTTGGACCAAATTAGTCAGATGTTCATTTTAACCTTAACTGCCAGCATTTATGGGCAGCTTCTCAATAGTTAATCCAATAACTGGACGTTAAAGAACTTGCACAGCTGTTACTCTGCTCTGGAACTTGCAGACTACTTTATCCTGAATTACTTTCTTACCAGCAGACTGCAAAACAGTCTCTGCAAATTGTCTCTCTGTAAAATATAGCTGGAGAGTCTCTGTGTCAGGGAGGGCGTGGGATTTCAGGCTGACTCCGCTTGGTGCAGTGATTGACATGTACATCCAGGCTGAGGGGAGAAAGCGATGAGCTAGAACAGAAACAGAGCTGGCTTCTGATTGCAGCATCCTTGCAGAATGAGGGAGGCAGCAAGTTCAGCCATGACTGTGCAGGAAGTGGTGTTTTACCAATGGGAATTCTGGGCTTGTTCTAGGAGCCTCAAAGTACAAGAGAATTCCTGCATCAGCTGGGTGAGTTCTTCCTAGAACGTGTTGTCACTATTGCAAAGCCTACCAGCATTCCCTGGAATGCTGTGTCCTTCCTCAGTTCTTATCCTATGGGGTTTTATTCTGTGTGGTCAGTCAGTGTGTCCCACTGCAAAGCTAAATTCCCAGTTGGTGTCTGGAGGTAAAGGTTCTTCAGCCAACAGAGGGAGCATGCAGTCAGCCTGCTGAGCCAGCAGGAGAGACATTGCAAGAGGCTTAATTCAGTTTGGTGTCAGATTTGTGCACCTTCACTTGGAGTTCTCAGTTTCAAATGGAAATTGGAAATCAGTGAATGCTGAGGAGGAACCGCTCCTTTTAGTATTGCTCCCTCCACTACTTACATCACATGAAAAACTAAACCCACACTGTTTTCACGTAGCACAGTATTTTCCAGCAGCACGCACTGGTGACTCGAGTTCATCTGCAGATGATCTCATGCCTGCAAGTTAAATGTGACAAAATTACCCTCGCTGCAAGCTGTCCTGGCTGTAAGCAGCAAGCAGGGTTTATTTGGTGCAAGAAGAGAAGGGATTGATGAAAGCATTCAGCACTGTGGCAGCAGATGATTGTCTGCTTCCAAAGACACAAGTGGCACGCTGTTTTCTACTTAATAAGTTGCATCTGGAGTGGCAGCTTTTGGGATGCACATCTGGTTGCACAGGAGAGGCAGCAGTGTGGGGTTTGCACTATGTTTGAGTGGTGAGATCTTGTCATCTGCCTGCATTGATGCGTTTTGCTTATGGAGAAACTTGGGAGTTTCTTTCCTGGCCTGTGACCATGGGAAACCTTTTTCATGTGGCATTGAATGTTGGAGGTAGTGTGGTCATGTACGGAAAACTCTTTCTTTTGGATGAAGGTTCATCACCCTAACTGTTACAGTTGTCATTCAGAACTCTAGCTGTGAAAAATCCACAAGCTGTGACTTCTCAGAGCTGTTTGAGAACTGGGAAATGCATCTGCCTGGTCCTTGGGCTTCCCTTTCTCTTGGCCTCTGTAAAATCTTAGAAGTGAGGATGATCTGGTAGGGATGGGTCAGTGTGGGTTCTCCTCTGGAGCCTTACAGGGGATGCTGCAGAGCTGATCTACACAGGGTTTGCTGCCTCCCATCTGCACAATTTCAGTTTCAGATGTACAGCGATACAAACTCAGGGTTTGTGCTTCATTTCCAGCTGTGTGTAAGAGAGCTGCGGTTTTGGTGGCGACTGGGAGAGAGCCGTGGAAGGACAAACCCCCAAGAACCTGGGGGCAACGATTGAGACTTTAAGCACAGAAGTTTTTGCACAAGTCCCTGGAAAAAGAGGGGTTTGTAGATTTAGTCCAGATGTTGGTTAGAACTAAGAGCAAAACTGTGTGCCGGTGCCAAGTGAACTGCCCCGTCCTCCTGGGGGAAATGGGCAGGAACAACTTAGAGGTAAAATACAATGAAAGGGTAAAGCTCTTGTTGAAAAATGACAAGTGCCAATAAGAAAACAAAGGTTCCTGTTCTTATGGCCCATGAGCAGCTGTGGGATAGTGGAACTCTGTGGCGTGTTCCTGTAGGTCCCCACGCCGTGGTCTTGTTCAAACAACACTGCTCAGATTCTGTTCTTTCTGCCATCAGCTGGATTTGGATGGTCACGGTGATGCTCCAGCCATCGGAGCTTAGTGCAGTGACTTACAACTGGATTTCAAGCAGCTTCAAGCCTATGTGGGGAAGGAGAGTAGTGGAAGTTTGAATTACATGGTCCTCTTTACTCCCCAAGCCTTGAGTGAGTGTTTTTGTGTAGCTTCCAGGACTGTAGGGAATTGTTGGGATCTGGACAAGGGCTAATTTGTTGTTACTTTGTGTAATTATTTGCTTCCAATAATGCATCTCATTTGGTTTGAGTTGAAGTAAATTATTTTGCTTCTTAAATAACTTTTTTAAATAATAAAAATTTGAGTTCTTTGGTTGTTTCTTTTGTTGGAGGTGAGCTGGGCACAGGGTCCACAACTGGCTCACAGAAAGCTTACCACGGTACTCTCTGCTTTCGCTGTACTTGGATTGTCCCTTCTGCAATGTGGTATGAACAACTGTATTTGTATGTTTACTCTAGCATGAACAAGCAGTGAGAGTGGCTTGAGATGTATCCTGGGCTGCATCAAAAAGAGTGTGACCAGCAGGTCGAGGGAGGTGATCCTGCCCCTCTACTCTGCTCTTCTGAGACCTCTCTTGGAGTATGGTGTGCAGTTCTGGTGTCCTCAACATAAAAAAGACATGGAACTGTTGGAACAAGTCCAGAGGAGGCCGCGAGGATGA
>JASSUY010007858.1:27067-37508 GCA_032466535.1 Forpus xanthops | reverse complement strand
ACAAGGTGCTTGGTGACAGCCAGCATGGCTTCACTAAGGGGAAATCCTGCCTGACCAATCTGGTGGCCTTCTATGACAGATAGAGCAGTTGATGTCATCTACCTTGGCTTGTGCAAAGTTGTGCCAACCGTATCCTGGGCTGCATCAAAAGGATCATGACCAGCAGGTCAAAGGAGGTGATCCTGCCATTCTACTTTGCTCTTGTGAGATCTCACTTGGAGTATTGTGTACAGTCCTGGTGTCCTCAACATAAGAAGGACATGGAAGTATTAACAAGTCCAGAGGAGGACCACGAGGATGCTCAGGGGCTGGAGCACCTCCCCTATGAAGACAGGCTGAGAAAGTTGGGGCTGTTCCACCTGGAGAAGAGAAGGCTGTGTGTAGACCTCAATAGCAGCCTTCCAGTGTCTGAAGGAGGCCTACAAGGATGCTGGAGAGGAACTCTTCATGAGGAGCTGTAGTGAGAGGACAAGGGGAAAAGGATTTAAACTTAAATAGGGGAATTTCAAATTAGATATAGGAAAAAAGTTGTAACCTGTGAGGGTGGTGAGGAACTGGAGGAGGTTGCCCAGAGAAGTAGTAAATGCTCCATCCCTGGTGGTATTCAAGGCCAGATTGGACAGAGCCTTGGGTGACATGGTCTGGTGTGAGGTGTCCCTGCCCATGGCAGGGGGATTGGAACTAGATGATCTTAAGGTCATTTCTAACCCAACTATTCTATGATTCAACTCCTCTATTCTGTAATTCTATGAAGTGTTTCTAAAGGTGGCTATAGCATTTTTAATTAAATCAGCAATTGCTCCTTCTGTTGCAGTCTCTAGATGTAATTCATTTCTTTCAAGAATTGTTTTTCTTTTCTGGCCTGCTGAAGTTTCCAAAGTTTTATGAAGTGTGTGGTGAGTAATTTTTCTCGCTCTTTCTTTAAAATGTACTTTTAAATGTAGAGCTGATCTTCTCTCCACATCCTTCTAATATTTGGATATAGGCTGCTTTTAAAGCCAGCTGTTTTCAGTCACATTGTGCAAAATATAGATGTTATATTCAGCTGCAGCAATGTAAAGTTCCTTGCTTCTTGTCATCCATGTTGACCATGAGATGTTGGAAGTTCTCTCTGACTCTGTTCTGCACTGCATGAGGTAGCTGTTTATACCATAGCTGGAGAGCAGGGAGACCAGAGCTGTGTGGACTAACTGTGTGGTACTTCCTCACCAGTCCCGAGTGCAAACCCTTTTCCACAGCCTGGTGGCTTAGAGCGCAGAAGTATTTTTAACAATCTCTTTCAACAAATTAATTTATTTTAGTCCCTACTTGAAGAGTATTTTCTTGTGCTTGGCACAGATTGTCTGTGCAGGTTTTCTGAAGCCTGTTCTGACTTCCAAACCAGCCGTCTTTCTGTTGTCCTGTGCTTTCCTCTTTATATATCTGCTTTTTCAAAATTTCTTGTTTAAGGGTAGTATTTTGTTTTTGTTGGTTAGTCTTCACATTGGTTGGTGTTAAGTATCTGTAGTTTGGTTTTCTGCCTCTTGTCTTCCATGTTCCCTGTGATTCTAAACCTAGCTCACTTCTTGTGGCCTTTATAGAGGCTTGTGTGCCTGTGTGCCTTGGCAAGGAAGAAAAATCCAGTATGTTTTTTGTTGTCTCCATCTGAAACCATGTGTCAACATTATGTTGATAAAGAAATTGCCTTACCAGGCTGTTCACTGGTAGAGAGAAAGTGAACAAAGTGCATCATTATTAACTGCTTTCTGCACAGGCTTTTAAAGAGAATATCAAACTTAATGGGCATGGGCTAAGCTGGGATTTGGTATACTGCACGTGGTGCAGACCTGCTCATCAATACTTTATGATAATGTCCTTCACAGGCATCTAGAATGGATAATTTTGGCTAATGTGCAGCTGAAGCAGAGGCTTAAGACTCCTGCAAGAGCTGTCACTTTAGGAAGGAACTGAACTTTGTATCAATCACAGCTTATGAAACACCTTTAAAATTGAGAAAGTGTCCAAGAGCAAAACAACTTCTTTCCCTTCTGTTTATGAACGAAACTCTCTTGCAGAGTGTGGCAATTTTGAGTCACTCCTAGGTAAAATGTGAAAGAATTTAGGCAGCTGCTTCACCTGCAAGGTTGGAATTGTTTTTTTCCTGCTTGCATTCTTTTTGCTATTCAAAGTTTGCTTTCTCTTTTGACAAGTAAGTAAACAAACACAGTACTGATTCGGGCATCTTTACAGGAACTCCTGACTTAGTTGACTCCAGCATCTTCCCTCTTTCTTTCCTTCTCTCTACTGCACAACTCTCAGCAAGTAACTTTTCTTGTTCTATTCTTTAGCAAGAAATCATGGTGCATGTTTTGGGGGAAAATCCTGTCCTCTGCTTGGGAGTAGTTTCCTCCTAGAGCTGTCATTTTTTTGTAAATGACTTCCCTCAAGGAAATATTTATCCCAGGTTGTTTCTTTCAGCTGCTCCTCAAAGATAGCAAGGAAAGCTAAGGTTCTGCTGACTGTTTTAATTAAAGATATAGGTCTTCTCCTGATGTTTTTACACTAGGCCAAATTACACCACAGAATTAATCTCTTGATCAGGTACCACCAGTCCTGTTCCAGTTCCTAATCACTTACCTCATGTGCACTTCTGGAAAGAGTATTTTAGGCAGTGAGTTTCTTTCTGAAGCCTTTAATTGCAGCAAATCATTTGGACCTTTTGATACTTCAAGGTCTTATACTGTGTTGGCTGAAAAAGTAAACTGGATGCCCTACTGTTTCTTTCTAAATCCATGGACTCAGTGCAATCTCTGATGAGTGTGTGGTTCTTCTCAGGCTGTATTTTTCTTTTTCCCAAGCACACACATGTTGATGCTGGGGTATGCTCCATCACATGTGGTCTTTCCAGATCCATGGACTGTCTGTAGAAATCCACCATCTGGCAGCCTTACAGCACATTGATGTATTTACACATTCAGGTGTGCATGGTCCAGCTTGCTCTGGACAGCCTGCCTCATCTGTGCAGAAATACACCTTTGCAGGCTCCACAGGGATGTAGCAGGTATGTCTAATGATGAAGTTAAAAGATGCACAGAGACTCTTGATCATCTGGCACATGTCCAATTTCACTATGGGAGTAGTCACCCATCTCAAAACTAGGTGCATAAATCTGTTTGTGGATGCATCTGTGGTGACTGCTGTATTGGAAGAGGCTCTGCTCTCCACCAGAGCATCTAAGAGTTAGAGTAATGCAAAAATTAAAGTCTCTGGAAGCATTCTTTCAAACTCAGCTAGGTTTTGCAATAAAAAGCAGCAACGTATGGCTTGGATTTCAGATTTGGATGTGTCACCCTTATTGGAGAAAAAACAAGTAATAGTGAGTAACCAAAGTAACGGATGTGATTAATGGGCAGTGGCTCCACATTTTTTTTTTTTTTTTCACCAGGAAGAAGTAATAAAGAAATAGTCATGCTTGGAAGCAGCCTTAAACTGACTAAAATCCATTCATTGTGGTGAGGTTGATGATATGGGCATTACATCACTCGAGACTCATTCCAGTTTTAAGGCCAGTGCTGTCTGCAAGCTGCAGCTAGTAAAATCCTCCAGTGTGGCTTCGTTGCCATTTGATTTGAGTTTTTATCCTGACAGAGGTTGAGCTGATAAAGACAGAAGACCAGGGAGTATTCTTATACTAAATGCAACTGGTAAGATCTATTGCCTACTGAGGGCTTAGACTAAGTTGTGATGTGAAACTAGTTGCAGTCTGCATTTGTGGAGTGATCCTGTAAAAGAGATATCACCTTGTACCAGAAGTAAGGCTAGAGAGAGGTGCAACTTCTAGAAAGTGGGGCCAGGAATAAAAAGGATAAAGCAAGCTGATCCTACTCTCCCCTAAAAGCGAACTTTATTTTAAAATACCATATTCCAAAAGCACAGCTGATATCTTTAAACACATTCACATATGGAAGTTTCACTATAGCCGGATTTGTATTTGCTCTTTGGCAGTGTACTGAAGCAATCCAAGACTAATAAAAACCAAGGGTAACTCTGGCCCAACCTGTGTAAGTGGGCTCTCTGTCATGTATAAGGTCCTAAAGTGGTTTTTACTGCTCTGCTGTGAGATTTGAGCTTTTGGGGCTTTAAAAGGTTCTTAGCAGGGGCCTGGCTCTGCTTAGCAATACTTACCTCAGAGTTTGTGAAAAGGTGTTGACTTGTGAGTGTCCTTCCCATATCTCTGACACTATCACTTGTTCGTTGCTGATGTCAGGTTGGTATTTTATATAACATCTGCAGTTTTAATTTAGTAAGCAAATAAGCAGCAAATAAAGGAGAATTTGCTTTGAATGAGTATGACATCTGGTGCAATAGGAGTGCCAGATCTAGTCTCCCACTTCTGAAGACTGGTAAAATGTGAATTTCACCAGCTGAAAGGGACCATAGCCCCGCTCTACTTCATCACATTGCTGGGTTTGGCTTCCCTGCATGCTTTTGAGAGTCAAACTGCATGACTGATGGAAAAGAAAGGCTCTGTTTTCTTGCCTGTCTGAGCTCTGGGAAGGGGGACCTGGATATGAAAACTTCTGACCTGGAATCAGCTCCTGAAGAGGTACTAATATACTTGAAGATCTCAATTCAAGCCAGCTTCCTAGGAACTTGTTTACATTTGGAAGTTAAATTACCTACATGCACTTCATAACAGCCAACAGGAGTGGTGTTGAGTGTTTATATATTCATGAGACATGAGAGTAAAAGAAAATACCACATTGTCACTTATAGAGCTCTGAATGACATGGTGGTGACTGTGATTTATGAGGGTGTAGTAGTGTCATCTATCACTCAGCCATCTCTCAGATGTGTTATTGACCATCTGCAGTGTTAGTTAGTGAGGGAATAAAGATGCTTGAACATGACATTTTGACATCCAGCTAAATGAACTCCTAATCACAAATCATTTGAATGTAAAAGGGAGATGGTCCCATTTGAAGGTTTTGATTGCACATAATACAGTTCAGTGTGTTATGTGGAGAATGAACATTTTGACAGATCAAAGATAACCAAGAAGGGAGATAAAGCTAATTTAAGTATTGTAGTCATAGAATCATAGAATAGTGAGGGTTGGAAAGGACCTTAAGATCATCTAGTTCCAATCCCCCTGCCACGGGCAGGGACAACTCCCACTAAACCATGCCACCCAAGGCTATGTCCTTCCTTTAAAGGCATCTGAACTGAGCTCTGATTAAAGCCAGCTCATTGGCTGGAGCAGCTGGAGTGTCTCTACACTGCTCCGACCGTTTATTATAGGTGCTGTCATCTAACTGTATGTGTTGGGATGGAATGATGCCCCCTCCCTCAAAGTACTGCTGGCTGCTTGTCCTGACATTAATGGGAATGCACAAGGCATTTGTGCTTAGAAATTGGAGGTGTGTGGGGGAAAAAAGGCAAAATTCCCTGTTGTAATGAAAGGAAAGTCTTTGAAGTGAATACTTTGTCAACTTTTGTCCATACAGTCCATTTCCTTTTGTTTGTTGTTTTTTTTTTTTTTTTTTTTGTTAGGGCTGGAAGAATATGACTGATGTGAAGAGAATGGCTCAGGCCTTACCATGGGGAAAATTAGAAGAGTACTTGGATTTACAATGTGGAATTCTGATATAGTCAGTAGAGTTTAGCTAGATCTTGTAATGTGGGTACCTCAGATAACTTTATGACACTTCTGCATTCACCACGTTTTGGTGCTTGTTATGGTTTAGAGGTCAGTGGCAATAGTAGAGACTTACCTAATTTGTGACTATTTGCTACAAGAGCCAAGGAAATGGACTATTGCGAGAAACCTCCACAATGTTCTGTTGAAGTCAAACTGGCAGCCATTTAAAAGCAGTCCGAGATCAATATTGCTTAACATCTTCAGTAATGACCTGAATAATGGGACAGAGTTTGTAGATGGTACGAAATTGGAAAGGAGAGTTGTTACAGCAGGGGTAGGAACCCCAAGGAGCCTCAGTGAGCTGGCAAAACCTTATGAAATGTGAAGTTCAACAAAGGCAAGTGCAAAACTCCGCACCTGAATAACCTTCTGCAACAGCACAAGCTAGGGACCAGCTGGCTAGAAAGCAGCTCTACAGATCAAGGACCAATGGGTTTTAGAGGACAAGAAGTTGAACATGAGTCAGGGGTGTGGTTTTGTGGCAATGGTGGCTAAGTGGGTACTGGACTTCACTAGTAAGGATATTGTAAGCGCATCAAGGAGTGGGTTTATTAACTCTATTTGACATTCTGGTACTCAGCTTAACTGGAGTGTCCAGTTTGCAGCTTGTTGAAAAACTGGAGCAAATCCAGTAAAGAGCCACCAAGCTGGTCAAGATGCTGGAGCACACAGCATATGGGAAGACACTGAGAGACCCGGATTTGTTCAGTCACAAGAAGAGAAAGCTCTTTCTGTTTTCTACTACCAAATACGTGTCTCTATGGAAAAATGTTCTTGGAAACACATAGAAAAAATAACCAAACATTAAAAGCAATAAACACAAGTTGCAGCAGTGGAAATCTGATTAGATACAAGAAAAAATTATTAACCTGGAGAGTGGTTTAGCCCTGGAACAGGTGCTGAAGGAGTTGGGGAATATTTATTTGTGGAGCAAAACTTGCCTGAGCAAATTCCTGCACAACCTGACATAACATCAAAGCTGGATGTGCTTTGAGGTGGAGGTTGGACTGGGTAGGATCCAGATATTGCTTCCAACTAAATTATTGTATGCTTTATGTGTCCCAACAGGTGATTTTCTTCCTGGTGATATTTTCAATGTTAAGTTTTACAAAAAGTCCACATAAAAGAGGCTTTTAAAATCTTGGTGCCTTAATATTTATGCTAGAGTATTTCATCCCTATCTGTAATAGAACTATAGAGAGTCTTTTCTGCTAATTTTGGCTAGTGCAGGTTGAGCTGGAGAATTGAGGATTTCACTGCTATTTGTGAATATGGAGGCCTGGTCTGTGCCTGAAAAAGCTGGGTATCTAGGGCTACATTTATGCTGGTAAACTAGCAGTACCATGGCCTGGGCACAGATACTGGAAATGGATCTTTTGTACTATTAAACTGTAGCATGATCTATGGCATGGTTCGTTGCCTCGGCCCAGCTAAGACTCTCCTAGGCAGTCCAGAAGATGGTTTGAGGTTAGTTGATGGAGAAAGACTGGGTATCACCACTCTGTTTTAGAGGGTAAGAGCATTTAATAGCATGGCTGTGAGTTGTTCCAGCACAGCTGGCCTCAGGACCAGGGTAAAGTTTCATTTACCAGTGGACGTGTAGCCAAACAGTGTTGACTAGACATGGGCACTGTTAAAACGCGAGTAGGGATTGCAGTGTTAGAACCTTCTGTGGCAGAGCTACAGAAGAAGCTATGGAGCTACATAGAAGATGCTAGGTATCCTGGGCTATGTGAAAGAAGGTCTTATATCTCGAGCTACATCTGAATTGGTAGTGGGTCCAGTGAATGAGCTAGAGTGGGGTTTCACAGCTGCCTGGAGGCAGTATGGCATGATTTTTCAATCAATATCATGGGCAAAGCTATCTTCTGCTAGGGAAAATAACTACCTGATAAAGGTAGTATCAGGATTGTGCTCATCTATTATGTACACATCATCTACTCTGTACTGAATACAGTGAGAAATAGCCTACTGCCTGGCCCTGTGGCTAGCTGATCTCATGTCCATGCATCTAAACCTCTACCATGTATTCCTGTTCCTATACTTTCTATCCAGAGCATCTAGCAAGAAGTGGGACTTCTACATATTAATGATTGGATCTAGCTCTGCTATGTCTGACTGTATTACCTGTTTGGGATAATCACATTATCTTGCTAAGGAATAGGGTAGCACTTAAACAGGGAGGATAATGGTGTGTCTGGATGTCATGGGTTCAGCAGCAGCAGTCAGAAGGGGGAGTGAGTGAGAGAACTGTTTGGGGGCCTTAAACCATGACACTGGCTTTGAGCCCTGTTTGTTTTCCTAGTGGAGATATGGAGACTGCAGCCTGCTCATATCTGAATGGAAGGAGGGATGTCATCAATACCAAAACATAGCTAACGATGGCTAACAAAGCTGGTGATGTTAGTGTGAGAGTATAGGACAGATAAAACTCCTAGACATATTTTAAATGTGCTGAATCTACAGGTCTGGCACCTGAAGAGTGAGTCCTGTACCACCAGCTAAGGTGGAGGGCAGAGTCTGTAGTTTATTACCACTCATTCCTGCACAAGGAGGACTATCTCTGGTAATGACATATGCAGAAGACTTGCTGTGCCAGTCACAGGACCAGTAATGGGTAATTCCCCACCCTCAGGCAGAGACAGTGTGCTCCTGTGCTGGGGGGCTGGGCAAACAATAGCAAACAAAAAGAATAGGTGCCCTCCATGAAATCCAGTGCTTAGAATTGATGAGTTTCTTTAACTGGGCATTTGACAAAAAGACAATAAATCAGGACTGATATGTCCCAGATGTTTCCACTGGAACCTCTGCCACTCGGATCAAAAATACCCTAAGGAAGTTTTGGTGGTTCAGTACGAAAATGCTCACATGGGGCCCTGTTTTGTCATTTGCAGCATATGAAATAAAATGCTGCCTTTGATTTGAAAAAAAAAAAAAACAACCCTCTAGGCTTAGTTTTTTGTGGCTTTCCTGCTTCTCTCATGGCTTTTGCTGTTGTGCTGGTTCTACCATGCAATACCTTTTGGGGTTCATTTTCCCTTTCCCTGCTTTCTGATCAGTGACCAAAAAAGGTTTATATTCCCTTATCTATATCTTTCTCATTACTTTTAGGAACAGCTTAATATTGAAGGAATGTCTCGTCATTCTAGCTTTCCCTTCTGCTTGGCCCTGGCTAGACAGTGGAAGCAAACTATGAGTTTAGCACCTAAAAGCTTGAGAGCTTGTCTGTACAAATCATTTTCATGTTAGCTGAAGAAACAGGCACAAGCCATCTGGTAGAAAACAGTGCTTGGCAAAACATTTACTTTTAGAGCTTTCCACATTTTAAATTCCTGATGTGAGAAACATTCCTACTTTCATGAAATAAACACACTTCACAGAATATTTCTGCTTAGATGGCAGATGGTAACATAGTTATTCAACCTCATAGTAACCCTCATTGTCCTTCTTAGAAATACACCATCTTCTAAGTACAGACCTTAAGACGATCATGTCTGTCTGAGTTGGGGGCAAGAGATGGTGACTTGAAACAATTCTCTTGCACGTAACAAAGGCTAAACAAGCCTATCCAAACTCTCCCTGTCTCTTCCCCTTAAAATGAAACAAACTGCACTGGATTTGTGCAGCAAGGCTTTGGTAGTGGGAGGGCTATACGGGTGATTTCCGTGAAAAGCTGCTGGAAGCTTCACCCATGTCTGAGTCTTTTCTTTTTTGATCATTTGAACTGATCTGCTGTTAGTCTTTTTACTTCTCTATGACTTTTTTTCCATCTGTTAAAATGAAGATCCTGATAGCTGTCTTAGAGTCCTTTCAGACTTTTACAGAATAAATGCTAAGTGAGAAGGAAATAGTTTTATTACAAGTAGACCTTTCCCTTTGAAAACAAACCATCTTTTATTTACTGCCTTCTTTATGCAGTTGTATGGGGGTTTCCGATTCTTTGCTGTTCTTTTTGCTAATCTTCTTTCATCAATTTACTGTTTATTAGAGGTGTTTTAGAATAAGATATTCCTTCCCACTTAAACACAAAGATTTTTAAATACTCATGGAAAGCTCGTATGTTTGTGCTCTTACAGTCTGAGTCTGGTAAATGCTTTTGGCAATTTCTAATGTGAATGGAAAAATATTCACCAGTAGGTATCCTTTTTCCCTTTTAGAGTGTCAGTCGGCTACTGCTCTCCAGCTCATGATCAAGCGCTGTCATGGGAAAAGAAGCTGCAGCATATATGCCAGCACCTATGAATTTGGAGATCCTTGTTACCCAGGCATCCGAAAGCATCTTAATGTCATGTACACCTGTGGTGAGCCATGAAATTCTCTTACTTTAGCTCTCACTGGGGTATGTGTTTGATGAACAGTGGTGTGTGAAGAACAACAGGACTTGTAATCATACATAAAAAATTGAACTTCCAGTTGGCTCAGGGTTATTCTTTGGTCAACAAAGGAAAGCTCTGTTGGTCACCTGAGTGGTTTAAATTTATCTCTTTTTCTACTCATTGGCTTGATAGAAAAAGCAGAAAACATAGAAATTATATTTTTGTTAACCCATTCAACACTGCGTCTACAAGGCAGGAAAATGTGGTGGTGAAATCAGTCCATGCAGTGGATGCTTATATCCTGAATGTGAGCATCCTGCTGTTTCATCAGACTGCAGTGAAGTTGTAGTTATCAATAGGATCCTTATTAATGCTCCATCGCTGGCAGTGTTCAAGGCCAGGTTGGACATAGCCTTGGGTGACATGGTTTAGTGGGAGGTGTTCC
>JASSUY010007858.1:0-26967 GCA_032466535.1 Forpus xanthops | reverse complement strand
GACATAGCCTTGGGTGACATGGTTTAGTGGGAGGTGTTCCTGCCCATGGCAGGGGGGTTGGAACTAGATGATCTTAATGTCCTTTCCAACCCTAACTGTTCTATGATTCTATTTTGTTCTGTATTTCATTTTGAATGGCAGAATAAGGCAATCACCAGTCCATACTTATCCACGGCATTAGTAGAAAAACACTCTCAAAATCTTAAGGTAAACATTGCAACATTTTCCTAACAAAATACTGTTACTTGGAAAAAATAAACAGTTGGAACTCTCAGTCAGGAGCTTAAGTCACAGTGTTGACCAGACTCCTACCTGACTAGTCATCTTATTTTGCAACAGAGAAAAAATTGTTCCTGTGTGAGCAACATGGTATGAAAAGAACATCAGGTCTGTTTTCTTCCAGTGATGACATTTTGGTCATTTGCAGCTGACATATTTGAAAATATTTTCTTCATGGTTTTGCTTACATAGTGGTTGCTAGGATCAGCTCACTCTCTCTGTCCCTTTCTACATCCCTCTGGAAAGGGAAATTCTAGTGTTATTTTGAATCTGCTGAGCAGATGGAAAAACATGTAGTAGAGGAGGTGCTGGATGTGTCCTCAGACTGCAACAGGCCTCTGGGTCAATCTCCATTTGTAACTGCAGGATGCTGAACCTGGTAGACAGAATTTGAGATGGAGTTACTGTAGCATTTTGCATAGTTGCTATAGCATGGTGAATATACAGTGCATTGAAAAGCAGAGGATTGATGCAGGAGCATCAGGCTCTGAGCTTCTGTCTGGCTATTTTTTCATTTGGCAGGAGTGGCAGGAAGGTTGATGCTTGTTTGGTTGTTATTTTTTCTTAGATTCTTTGTTTTTTGGTTGAAATGCTGTAGCAAGGAGTAGCAAGGCTACCCACACACAGGCCTGTGAATTTACTAGCCAGGAAGGTGGTATCTTTATATAAAAAAAATATAAAAAAATCTCATGAGACTGGAGAGAAGCTGATCCTCATAAGGATTTGGCAGAAATGAAGGCAATGCAGCAAAACAGGAGCTCCATAACTCAGAAATGCAGGGACAAAACAAACAGAGCCCCGGGATGTATTTCCAAGAGAATATCTCCTTCAAAGGCCTCCTCAGCTTTATTCTGGCATTGTGGTCCTGGTCTCAAAGTCCACTACAAAAGGCAGTAATGATCTCTTAATCTAACCTTAACTTTTCTAGTCATAGCTTAACTGCATCAGGAAATGAATCGTGGTTGAAAGCACAAAATGGCATGATTTGCTTTTTAGTGGGTGAAATCTACCTCATCCTTTGAAGGTAGCCATGGCTCCTTTTCAAACCCATGATCTCAGACATGTCTCTGAGCTGGATTTTGTGATCATCAGATATCTATTTCTCCCCTTAAAGAGCAAAATCCTTCAAAATGTGAAAACCAAATAAACAAGAAATCAAATTCCAGTCCCATGTGCTTGTGCTGGACAGAAGTAGATCCTGGCATTATTTAAAAAGAAATGGTAAACCTAAGCAATTTGATATTCTTATGGTTTGGAGAACAATTGCAGCGTAGAAAGCCTCCTGTTGGATGACTTTTTGTTTCAGGTTTCCATAAAGCTGCTTGTATTGTTGCTCCTGATAGTGTTCTCCTACTTTCACAAAATGTATGGGAGTGAAAGTGAATGGACTTTGACTGACAGACATGCCCACACTTTCCTATGACCTGTATCTAGATACATATCCCTGTTCCTCACCTCTTCCTGTTGGAAACACTTGATTACTGGAGTGCAGGATGTAGCTTTGCTGCTATTCATTGGAGAGTGGTGAATGACAAAGGGTGATCCTTGCATAAGCTTGGGAAATGTGGTGTACAGAATAGGTTTTTCTGAGCATTACTTCAAGCCTTTCTTGTTACTGCTTGAAGTAGGCGACTTTATCACTCTCTGAGAAGAAGTAGTGTAGTTAGTCTGTGCTTCTCTGTCACTCCTTGGCTGTCAGGCTATGGCAGAAGTGTCCTGCCATGGTTCTTCGGCTTGGACCACTGTCACTGGTCTGACCTGTGAGAAAAACTCCAATGTGTTCTTGGCCAGTGTTACCAATGCACTGTGTTGCTTCAGAAGAGGTGATGAGAGCAAGCATACTAATGGATGTGGAAGCATGGGTAGGAGGGTTTTTGTGCAGACCTTTCCTATGTAATTCATGTTAATTATGTAATTATGGGGACTGTAGGGACTCTGCTTTTGGTGCTAAGCATGGGGAGGGCTGGAAAGAGAAAAATATGTCATCTTTTGTTAGCAATTCATGAAAGACTCTGTTGAGGGAGTAATTTATGAGGTGACAAAAGATAGTACTAATTGAAAACTCATGTGTTGTTAGCAGAAATCATGGCCTTATTTCTGACATGGCCTTTGTGACAGGCATTAATGCTGGTGTTGGCTGTGTAGACCAATGACTAGTGAAGAGCTAGTGAGGCAACTTATCTCCCAGTCCTGGCAGGAGAACATCTGCAAGTGTCTCTCAGGTCAGCACATACAGTCTGTTCTCCTCTGCCTTGACAGGAGCTAAGCCCTATTCCAGATCTCCAAGAGGTAAATGGATGAAGCAACAGCTTTTCTGTAAGCGGTGTCCAAATTTTTTGGAGTTTCATTCCTCCAGCCTCCATGTTTTATTTGGCATAAGAATTCCTGCCATACGTACACAATTTTGTTGGTGAATCTGGTTTTAACTAAAGGTAATACCTAGCCTTTTGCTCAGCTGTATTTTCTGTTGTAATTTTTCCAGCCAGTGGGAGTGTCTCAAGTCAAGAGTTCTCCATATCTTGTTTTATCCCCCTGCACCTTACTTTAAATGCCTGTTGGCATCCTTCAGCAGAGAGGGAAATGCTACAAGTTAGCAGGTATGTACAAGATGATTGAATCAAGCAAGTAACTAGCAGCCCGATGTGATAGCAATCACTTGTGAGCATTAGGGTCCCATTAACCCAGCCAAAGAAACAGATGAAAAATCCTCCAGTGTGAAAACATTCCAAACCTGAATCTTGGCAGGAGCTAAACTGCTAAATTTTGGCCCAGAGCCAGGTGTCACTAATGGGATGGTGTGGAAGGAGGGCTTTTCCAGTATGTGGGTCCCATTACTGCATTAATAGATACTTTTTTTTTAAGGAAAAGGCAAATTAATCCTGGGAAAGCATGTAACACGTTGTGAGTTTGCTTTCTGAGTGTGGCAGCCATAACTAGAGGGGGATTAGAAAAAAAATAGCTCTGCCTTTTCTTAAGCTCTTCTGAAACTTTTAGAGTTTAATTTACTATCAGCAAATGTAATGGTCCCTTTTGCTCTTAAAATTTATGATTTCAAGAATATAGAAAATGTATTTTTATCGCTGAAAATCAGCAAAATAAAGAGTGTTAAGGCAACTAAGAACAACAGTACAATAAAGACTTAATAGAAGTCTTTCTTTCTGTCCATCTGTCTTTGGTACAAAGCATTGTATTTGTAATATCTGTGGGTACCTTGCTAGTGGTTCTGCTCTTGCTGGTGAAAGTTACTGTGGTTCCAACCTTTCCTTTTACTTAATTATCCACTTATTACCTTCAAAGACTCTCCTTAATTCTCTAGATCTCTTTTCTCTCTAGTACACTAGACTTGTTTTTTTGGCCTCTGCTGAAGTCCTAACTCAGCAATGTATTAAAGCCTGTTGAATTTTTTCACGTGCACAGTTGTCACTTGGATTCAAGGAAGTGTTTAAGTGTGTGCTTTATTTTAAGACCTATGCATAAATACCATGAAAGTTAAATATTTTCTCAAATGCTTCCTTAAGTGGGGATGAGGGCTTGTCTGTGTGTAAAGAGAAACCTTATTCTTAGCATTGAATGTTGAGGGAGCAATTCAGAATGCTTACTGTCCTGATCGCCAAACCTGCTTCCCTTTTGCAAGTCAGTGCAGGCTGTAAATGTAAATCCCCTGCTAGGTACTTGCTATTCTTTAAATACAGCATCACTTGAAAATGGCCTGATGAGAAAAAAAAAAAGAAAGAAAGAAAGATGGGGATTGTGAATTTCTTTATGTCTAGGTGTGTTTCAGAGGGTCCTGTTAACTGGAGGCTTTTTAATGCCTTTGTTAGTCATATGCTGGGCAAAATGGAGGAAATGTGGCCTTGGATGTATTTTTGATGGGAATATACATTGTGCTTTTAGATTTGTGTGTGCCTCTTGCTTGATTCATGCTCAGTAGAAAGGGATCATTGGGCTGAGAGCTAATGAACTGCCATGGTAACTCATAAATTGCTTGGAAAATCCTGCAGTTCTGCCACATTAATAATCCTGCCATCCTGCTTTATGAGGCAATAAGCTGGGTCCCAGAGGCCAAGCGCTTCACATCCTGATGAGAGAACTGGGCAGGTAAAGAATAAAGTATGAGTGCAGGGACAGCAGCTACTTTGTGGTATTTGGTGCTTCTGCTGGGAGACCAAACTGGGTCAGTGAGAGATGGTAGAGATGCCTTAGGGCCATGGTGGTGTGTCGACCATTGAGTACTTGAGAAAGCAGTTTAGCTTTTACCAAAATGTTGTGTTTAAATTCATATTCTATCAAAGTGGACTAGAGGCAGGGTCTGTGCTAGACAACAGAGCTCTGAGGGTGGTTACCTTCATGATGGTGATTAGGAGAGAGGATAAAGAGATGCACTCTCTCCCATAATTTCAAAAGGTCTGTATTCTAGTCCATTAGCTCCTGTGCAGTAAATCTATCAATGCCTCAGGCTGGAATAATGTAATGGTCCCTTTTACTCTTAAAATTTATGATTTCATGAATATAGAAAATGTATTTTTTTCGCTGAAAAAATGCTTGCTGTTGCTATAAAAAACAATGTCCAAGATCTGAAAAAAAAAAAAAAAAAAAATAGAAAAGGAGAAATCCCATAACTCCAAGGAAAAACAAAAGCCTTTTGAAGCAGGGCAATGCAGGCAGGATCTTGCTAGAGAAAAATAGAAACAGAACATATAATACAGACTTCCTTTCTTCAAAAGTTGAAGTAAGATTGATGTTTATAAAAAAATAAACATTTTAGGCAGCCTGGCTCTAGGGATACTGAATATATAATGTTTGATAATATCTATTTAACTGGGATTCTTGTGTCGTACTGTAAAGTAGAACCAGAGATATGTAGATTTTAAAATCACAACCATGTAGTTTGACCTATGAAATAAATAAAGAGTAATGATATAATAGAATTCCATTAAGTGGGCACATTTAATATCAAGACACTGGGTTCAGAGATGTTTTTGGACGTGTGTTCAAATCTTCTGTCTTATTTTCCCAAGATAATAGAAGTCTGTCCAGTACTTTCTGTATCAAGCCTATGCTTTTCTTCAAGCTATAGTGTATGTTTTAAAAAGCTATCCAGTCCTCACATAATGACTGCAAATAATGAAACATTCATGAACTGAGATTCATCTGACCAGGTTTAGATAAAAGCCATAGAGACTTATAGTGTAGACATTCCCATCTGAGAAAAAAATCCTTTTACAGGTAATGGACAGAAACAGCTGCTTTAGAGGCACAAATCATCTCATCCTAAGGTAGGTGCCTGAAAGAGATGAACTGCATGATAATACCATTGTTTTCTCCATACATTTATTGGTTTCCACTCCTACTATTTGACTGGATCTCCAGTTGTCATAGATTTACCTAGATAAGAGCTGAACATGATGCTTATTTGAGTTCTTAGGAGGGATTTATTCCTTTGAACCTTGAGAAATTGCCTATAGCCAGACAGAAGTGTTAGTGCTGAAAATGTTCTTAAATAGCAGCTTGGTGTCTTGCACCTCAGCTCAAGGTTATATCAGTCTCCAGACCTGGATTTGGAAAAGGATTTTCCTCTTAATTGGATTTGCATGGGATTGAGGTACACTTTCTACATTTCAGCCTTATAAGTTCCCTTGATGGTTCTAGGAGCTAGTATGGAGTTGGAAGCTTTGTTATCTTGTTTGAACAGCTTTCAGGTTTTTATTCTTTTGGCCTCTTGTTCTCCAAGTCAGATTTGTTGTAGATTGTCAGGGACTGGCAGGTGGTATGGGAGAGGGGGCAGAGTAGATTTTCATTGGTGATGTAACATCTGTTGCCTGTTCCTGCAAGCAAATGAACTTGTTGAACCGCCTTTTACACATTTCCATGCAGAAGGAAAAGAAAGGGACTTGTTTCTCCTTTCAGAAGAAAGGAGACCTCACTTTGAAAAATACTCATGCATCACAGAAGCTGTTTATAAAAGCACATGGCAGTGTAACTGAAGACTGCTCTATGATGGATGAGCACAAAGCTCAAGGCCGACATTTTCCAGCTTCTGAGGCTGTGACTTTTGCCATCTTTGGTGATGTTGTCTTAACAATTTTTGTGGATGAATTTTTCTGGATCTTAGAAAGAAGGAAAGAAGGAAACCCCTCAGTCAGCAAAACACAGATAATTTGGATTCATGGCGCAGATCTGTTGAAGATCATAGATTACCTGAGGTCAAAGGCAAGATGTCATCTCTTTTGCTGAGCAGTGCTAAAGTGAGTGGAGAACACACTTTATGAATGGGCTTGGGAGAACCTGCTAGTAACAGAGGCTGTAGTAGTTCGGCCATCCTACGTCAAGGAGCACAGGCAAAAAACTGTTCAGATTTAACATTAGTTTTTGTACAAGAATGTGAAACATGACTGACACGGCACAAACAGCCCTATTAGGCTTAAAATGAAGCTTGGTAAAGTATGTAACTGGAAGCTGTCATTGTGCTGCTCCTGTTTTTCTTTGCTTACTGTACAACTGTAGCTTGATCTGAATCACATCCAGACGAGTCCAAACACGTCTGGTCTGGCTGACCCAAGCACAGCAGCTCTTCAATACTAGGGCAGAATGAGCCTGTGTCTGACATTGATTAGGGTAAATAAATATTGTGAGGAGCAGAGGTCTGCATCTCAGGTGGAGGAGCAGCAGATAATGCTGTCACCTCAAGGGAAAGGCTTGAAAGCCCTTTGATTCTTGTGGAGAAGAAATGGAGACCTGGAGATAACAATCATTGACTTCAGGACGGGGAGGAAGATGGGGCTGGAGAAAGCAGAGAGTCAGTTCAAAGGACAACTTTTACGATGATCCCAAGCAGAATGTGCTGTAAGACAAGCGCTGCCTTACAATTAGTTTTGCAAGCCTGCTGCTGTGGTCCTCCATCTCTGCCATTACTGGGTTGAATATAGAGCTTCTACGAAGGAAAAAGAGTCCCTTAAAGAGTCAGCAAATGTACTTCACAACCCCTGACCCGCACTGTTCACAAGGTGTGTGTACCTGAGACCTTTATTCCTTTTATCTGCATTTTTTTTTTTTTTGTTTTGCTTTAGTTGATAGGGACCATGGTCAAAAAATCACAGGGGAGAGCATCAGGGGCTAGCTGTGTGGCTCTGGAGTGTAAGGGGCTGTTGAAGGTCATTTTACTCAGGATCCATGCTACTTCAGGCTGTGGGATGCAGGAGTCATTGGTTGGCTGCAGGGAAGGGAGGTTAGACTATTGTGTGGAGTGGGTGATGGCAAGGATGGGAAGGAGGCAGGTAGGACTTTTTTTTCATTCTGGTATTATTCATATATTTCAGAAATCTAGACTTTAAGAAGTGTTTTAGAATGGACTCGGAGTTCCTGTGGTAATAACTGTAATGCAAAACTGCAACATAACCCAGATTTTAAGATGTCTGGACATCTTCGAGGTTTCTAAAGAGATTTGGTCATTGAATGATTTCCTCTAACAGAAATTTGTGCATGTCCTTGGGGCTGAACATCAGTCTTTCAGCTAGAGAACTGGGGTGGGTCTGGCAGGGGTCTGTCTGGCTATCTGGAGACCTCTGTGCTTGAATAGGGAGGGTACACCCTTGGAAGTATTTGTGATCCATCCGTGATTTCTCCCCAGAAAAGCAATGCTACCTGAGAATGATTGTGCAAGATGAATGTAATATATCTAAAAGAAATCTTTTGGAACATCTGGAGAGAGATAAGTAGGGCAGAATTAAAATGAAATAGATTATGTGGTGATTTTTTTTTCTGTACTCACAACCCTGCTGTGCAGACTTTCTGTTCTTTGGTGTACTGATTCCCTTAGCAGTGTTCTTTTAAAAATTCTGGTGTAAGTGGTTGATATTTATAATTTTAATACTTTTTTACCTGGGAACCTCACGGAATAGCCTCATTAAGTATGGTAACTGATGATTCTCCATGCCTGTCAAGACCTGCACAGGTTTCAAATATAGTGATTAGCAGTAATGTTTCCAAGTATGAGTCTTCTTTACTGAAAAGATTGTAGGCAGCCAGTCTGCCCACTCTTTTCATGCAGGACACTGCAGGCTATAGCCAGAGGAATGTCTGAGCAATGAATGACTGACCCTTCATTCAGTGATCATTCTAACTCCTCCTAATTGAGGTTAATGCCAAAAGCATTGACACCTAGATGCTAACTCATTAGTGCCTGGAGGCTACTGGAGATTGCTGACAGCTCAGTGAAAAACTCATTAGATTAAAGGGAGCATTTGACACCATGACCAATTAAGATCTATTTGCATGGAACACATATATATTTGCCTTCACTTTTTGAAAATGTATCAAGACAATGCAATTTCCTTGCACCGTTTATAGAAGGATTCACAGCTGGTGGCTTTCTGTGAGCACGTGCACATTTCTCTGCTGTGCACGTACCACTGCCCTGCTGTTTTCTAGCTGCCCTCTCTTCTCTTTCTCTAATGTGAAGCAAACAGGAAATTCTATGCGATTTGGAAAATCCTTGTTCCTGACCATGAAAAGAGAACTGGAAGAGCAGGACGGAGAGGAGAAATAAATGGCAATCTTGTGAAAGCCACCAAAGTTGCAAATGTGTATGACCTCTGTGATGGGGTCCTGTGGTACAATGGAGGTTTGTGAGATGTTGCTGAAATAGAGTAACAGTAACGACCACACAGGGGTGTCTGTAGCCCATTAATGAAAGGTACATTGGCATAAAATGTTTATTTAATTGCTGGGAAGTGCACTAATGGTTTACATGATGTTGCCACGCCTACAGGTCTTGATAAGGGCTGTCCTGTTGTGCAATGCACTCAGTTACTACAAAATAGTCCCTACCATGAGTAATTTAGTGGTTACAAAGGCAGGGCCAGGCAGATTTCAGGAGAAAGTATTAATCTCACTTTATGCATGGAGACAACATTCACATGAAAGTTTGGGTCAGGGATTTGTGCTGAACCTAAAATCTATCAACATAATGTCTTACCCATACATGCTTCCTCCCTATCTAGTAGCTTATAGCTGTATATTCCGTGGTGACTTTTTTAGATGAGAAGATCCATGCTTTGTTCTCCATGTGGACTTTTCACCATGCAGTATTTCCCACCTAATCCTTTCTTATATGAGACGAAAAGAAAGCAGCAGCATGTGGCAAGATAATTTCTCTTTTTTTTCCTGTTTTAAACCTGAGCTGTGGCTCCCTATGGTCAGAGCAACTAGGGAGGGAGTTCCATAGCAGGCAGCTGTTAACAACTCTGCCCTGCATGGACTAGGCAGGGAGGAGAATATTCTTGACTTACATGACTACATAGCATATAACAGCAAATGATGGCCAACCTGGGTCCCTTTAGCTATGTGTAGCTATAGAGCATTATTCTTGTTCCAGTTCTAGTTCTAGGCTGGGAGAGGCAAAGTGTTGGCTTACATTTCTTGTCTTCCCACCACTTTGGAGCATGCCCAGGTCCATTTTATCATTTTGTGGTATAAAAGAATTAATGAGAGCCATTCTTTTGACCTTCTTTGGGCATTTTCTTGTATTCTACCTTGACTTTGGAGACCTAAGGCACAGGTATTTTATCGTCTGGTTGTATGGAGGTCTTGGAAAGGTCTTTTACAGTCTTTGTGTCTGGTCATAGCTGCACTAGTGATTAGAGGCTTTTAGAAGCATTTTGATTAGTAGAGATCTCTCTCAAGTTCCTTAGGTAATGTCTGCTCAACACAGATGACCTCTCGGGGGTGGATCTCACCTTCAAGTGGGGAGGAGATTGACATGGGAGTTACACCCTGGAACTATTGTTCTTCAAGAAACTTTCATAAACATTCACCTGGCATTTACTTTTCCTACCTCCATTTCATGACCTCCTTTTATTCAAAGTGTACACACCCAAATGGTTAATGCCCCTTCAGACAGACACTTCAAATACTGTTGACAGTGGCTACTTTTCATGTCCTGTTTTAGTCACTGTTTAGCTAAGCCATTCATGTTCAGTTCCTTTAATCTTGCCTCATAAATCAACCTGTCCAGTCACTCAGTTGTCTTTTTGTTGCTCTTTTCCACAATTACCTATATCTTTTAACAATCGTTGAGCAGGCTTGTGGTTATTTTTCCCCTGGGGGCCAGCCCAGACTTACAGTTTCTTTGCCATATATTAGCAATGGCAGTTGTTTCAGCATCATGCAGTACTAGCACCACTACCTGGGGAGAAAAGCTGACTCTCTCTGCAACTTCAGTCCCAAGTATCCTGCTGCTCAGTATTTCACTTATTTTTCCTCATTTAGGTGAACTAGGCCAAAGAAAGTAGCACTTTCTGAATGTCAGAGTAGGGAAGCATTTCTGCATGTCAAAAACAGGATCATGGGGGACATCATCAGCACCCCTTGCTGGCTGGTTGCGTTCCCAACCTTTCTGATGCTGAGGTTTAGGGCCTTAAGGATGACTGATACTACACCATGTAAACAATGAAGCAAATCCTACTAAATCTCTTTAGAAGATATTTAACTGAATTCCAAACCCATGAAGACACCCTGGGCCATCTTTTATCTTTAAAAGCCATCTCACAGCTGCCTGCAGAGACTCTGGAGGCTGGTTAATCTGAAGCAGATGGACCCTTGGTGTCAGTGCCTTCAGGGGAAGAAGTGAAGGAGGGAAGGTAGAGACTTGGAGGTCTCTTTTTTGAATGGGTATCACTTCATTTTGGTCCAAGACAAAGCCTCAGGGAGAAGAAGATACCTGGCAATGCAGCTCCATCTGCAGTCCAACAGTCCTGTCCTCTAGCTGGTCAAAAAGTGATGGATGCTCATAGCTCACAGTGGTTCAGAGTGTATATTAAGGACCAGTCAGTAGATGGGACTTGCACTATCTCGTCCATAGATGATATTTAGTTGCTTCAAGCTTTGAAGAAATTCTTGTAACATTTTCTTTAGAAGAAAAAAAACACCTCTGGGAATAGATTAAAAAATTACTTTTTTTTCCAAGGGCACCTGAAAATTACAAAGAAACTAGATCAGTTCATAAAAGGACAAAACCCTAGCATGTTTCTTTTCCCTCTTTCTTACCAAAAAGTGTTGTGTTACAGTAGGAACTGTAGTGATAGGACAAAGGGTAATGGGTTTAAACTTAAGCAGGGGAAGTTTAGGTTGGGTATAAGGAAGAAGTTTTTTACTGTGAGGGTGGTGAGGCACTGGAACAAGTTGTCCAAGGAAATGATAAATGCTCCATCCCTGGCAGTGTTCAAGGCCAGGTTGGACAGCGCCTTGGGTGGCATGGTTTAGTGTGAGGTGTTCCTGCCCATGGCAAGGGTGATGGAACTAGTTAAGGTCCTTTCCAACCCTAACAGTTCTATGATTCTGTGATTCTAAGTTGTACCTCTATATTTGGACAAGCAAGGTAGTCAGCATGGCCCAGTGGATAGGCACTGGCCTAAGGCCAAAAGGCTTTCTTTTTAACCCTGATTTGTCACCATCTCTTCAATACTGAGCAGTCACTTGGCTTCCTTCTGCCTTGTGTGGCTAGGCTGCATGTCCTAAATTTGTTTGCTCAGCATCTAGCATGAGAGAACACCAGCCTCACCATCTCCCTTGGGGTTTCAGTTTATGCCTTTAGTGCAAACATGACTACACAGATGTGATGAGTCTCTGCTTTCAGAGCCTACAGCCGCTGTCAACTTTATTGACATGGAGCTTTGGAAAGATCATGTGTTAAGCTCCTGCCTGACATATCCATTGTTAGGATAACACACTCAGTCAAGAACTCAATGACTGTCTCCCATTTCTCTTTCATTTATTTGCTCCCTCTGGGGTGTTTTTATAATTGTTATTACTGTGAAGAATAATGTTATATTCTCTTCTCTCCTATGGTTTTTCATTGAAAAAAATCAAATCATCCAGATCTACCCCATGATTACATACTAACACACAATTTTTAATGTTCTTTGTATTGATCAAAGGGTCTGACTTCTGCTATGTGAAAGCTGTACCTGATTCCCACAAGTAAGAAAGGCAAATTTTCTCCTCTGTGGTGTCAGAGATTACCAAAAACTTCTGAAGATGCCTTGGGTTCTGGTGAAGAATGGAGTATAGAATGTCAGTGCTGTGTTTTGAGAAGACCAAGCTATGTAGTAAATTGGTGTAATGTAAATTTTCTGTCAGATATTTCTTAGCTTATTATAGTATTAGCAAACAAATGGATTTTCTTTCCTTCCTCACCTCATTATTCTTTGTCCCCTAAGTTGTGCTTAATTAAATATGAGGGTGCCCTGACGGTAGAGAAAACTGAATGGGGGAGGCACAGATACTGGTTTGTATTTTTTGTTTTTCTTTCCTTCCCTTTCCCATTCAGCTTTGTCAGGGTAGCGATTTTCTCTTACGCAATTCTTAAGGATATGTGTATGTTTGCATTTAGTTTCCAGATGGGGAGGCATAACTTCAAATAACAGTGCAAGTTGCATTGTTATAGATCTGGATGGCTAACTGACTTAACCTTCCTTTTGCAGCTGGCCAAGAAACTGCACCCCATTCCCTGGGATGCTGACACTCATGGCTGAGCCAGGCTTTTTGACATTCAAGTTAGACTGGTGCAAAAAATTATTTACCTGTCCCAGACTGCAAAAAGGTTCACCAGCTCTTTATGTATGCGAGGATTTTGAATTCAACTACACATGAACTACTTTACTTTTTGGCATGATAGCTCTTGGTAAACAGGTTTCCTGAAGTCTTGAGCAGATTTTATGTTAGGAAATGTATTTAATCATTAGCACTGAGATTTTGGTTAGGGAAAAAATATTTTCCTAAATGAAGCGACTTTTAATGATTCCTCTGTTTCTCTGTAAGCACTCTTCTGCAGGCTTCTTGGAGGGAATGTCATGTCTCTAACTGCAGCTCAGGTGTTTGGCCTGGCTTGATGAGTTGTGTTTTCCTGAGGGACCTTACAGAGTGAGTTGTAGGTCTCAGTGTAGCTAGATCCAACCTACAGATGCTTTTGGAGTTCAAGACTAAAGGATTGGACTAGCAATGGATATAATCTGGAGTGTAGAGGGATGGAATACTGAGTGTGTAGACATATTGATCTGAATAGGAATGCAATTGCAGATAGGTATGTTATTAAACAGGCTCTAATGATGACCAGATGTAGCCATCTAAAGTTTAATCAGCTACATATGGACTAGATATGCTGGCCTCCCTTTGTAGTCAGTACATGAAAAGAAATTGTCTTTCCTAGGTTGCAGTTCATTTCATTTTAAAGTAGGTATCTCAGGTACCTTATGAATGCTTATTTCTCTGTTTTGTTTTTAAAGAAATCCATGGGGAGCAGACCAAGTGTGAATATCTGCATTGTTGACATCTAAAGTTAGGTCAGATAATTCTTACCTTGGATATGTTTTTTACAAAATTACATATTTTCAATGCCTATTTGTCATTACTTTCCTGAGTCTACAAACCTTGTGATGTTTAACTGAAGTTCTCTAGCACCTCATTGAATATGAGTTTACTAAAGAATTTCAAATATTTTTTAAGCTTAGTAGTCTTTGAAAGTTTTATGTCTCATGATTAGAAAAGACAAAAATTAGGTATATAGTTCAATAATACCCGCTTTTGGCAAATAATGTCTCTTTTAAAGAGTTCTAAAGAGTTCAATGGCTTTGAACCCAGTTTTGCAGGATGGGATTCACGTTTTGAGTCTGATACTGAATGTAGCAGTCTAAAGGTACCAAAGATATTTCTGTAGCCAAGGAAACTTGCTTTTGTACTGGCTAGATATCTAAAGGTCAGTAGCTCATATATACGAATATAGTATTATTTTAGACATTTTCTTTTATTTATAGGTCCTGCCTAATATTTACACACTCTCTGATGTTTCAGCGTAGGGCCTTTCAAATGCCTTGGACAATTATGTTTCACTGGATCTTGGGTATTTGACCAGCTGAATTATTCACAAATGGTAAAGCCCAGATCAGTGCTGACAATGATGGAAACTCAACCCATGTAGACACTTATATTGCAGACACCTAAACGAGAGTGCCTGAATCCAGTGCTGACTCCTCTGCATTACACTGTACAAAAATTAAACTCTGGGAAAGGTTTATCTTTTCCCAAGGGATGCAGTGGTCCTAATATAGTTTCATTGCTCTGGCAGCTGTCCCTGTGGAGGACAGAAAGAATGCATGAGAGAGAAGGCTGGTGTTGCTATTTATTTCTTGTTTTTACCCATCTTTGAAAACAACAGATCCCAAAAATGGACTGGCAATGTTATCCTTCTTATGGCACAGAAGGGCAAAGAGCTTCTTCTCTGTTTTGAGACATCAAAAGAAACCATTTCCTTCCAGAGGGCATTTCCTTTTATATCCAATTAGTGATAAAAGAAAAATTCCTATTCTTTTTATTTCAGTGGAAACTTACTAAAGCAATATTTTGGGGTTAGGGCTAGAGTCTATAACACTGAAAAAAACTATAATTTCCAACAAGAGATGCATTGAACCAAGCCAAGAGTAACAGCTTGTCCCACAGTCATAACTCTTTGTTGATATTTGTACTCTGTAGTAATGCAGGTCTGGTTTCACACACCAGCTCTGTGGGGTGTTTGTCCATATGGAAGCAGCTGGGGTGACACCAGCAGAGCCGTGAGCACCCCCATAATGCTCCTGCTTTCTGACTGCTTGGCAGTCCTGTGTGCACTCTCTGTTGCCAGGGTGCAGCTGACCACAGCATAGCCTCACATGCCTGGAGGTGTGTCACCCTGACAGCCTGATTCAAGCATGAGGGTCTTGCCTGATTTGGGGGATGTACTCCAGCCAAGGAGCTGCTTGCTTGGACAACCTGTGTTGCCTGGAACTTGCCAATGAAGGGAACACCTCAGCAACACAGGGAAACTTTCTTCTCTCTGGTGAAGCAAAGCACCTAGCACTTGCAGATTCCAGCTAGACCCCACAGCCTGGGAGGCATTCCAGGGGCTACCCATCCCTGATCTTGGCAAAGCCAACACAGCCTAGTTAGAACCCTTTACAGCTGGCTCTGCGCCCTTTGGCACCATCTGCCAGTGCACCTGTTGCAGTGTACCATGGCTTGGCCACTCCACTCTCCCTGCTTCATGGTGGTGTCTTGATTGGCAGTGTTGGTGTTGGTTCAGTGTCCATTGGTGGGAAATCCGTATGCCAGAGGGAATCCCCCCAACTTGCAGCACCTTCTGCTCCCTTTATGTCTCCCAGGCAGCAGAGAGGGCAGAGGACGGGTCTCAATACATCAGGGAGGCAGCTATGACCTGCCAGGCATCCCTTATGCACCACAGCAGACACAGCTCTGTGCCAGTTTGGGCATTTAACTGTGTGTTTAGGAGAGAATCCCTGCAGGCTACAGTTATGCAGTAGAAATGTTCTCTGGCTGTAAGGGCAAATGGCAAGGCATGGCTCACGTTTGAATAGAGAAACTCTCTATACCCAAACTATCTGTAGTGAAAAGTCCCCCAGCTGTGCTGTCCGCTGGGCCTTGCTAGGGTGTTGTTTGGTGTGCACAGGCCAAAATGTCTCTGGAAATTTTGTTAGTTAGAACTTGTGTATTATTGCAAGTCAGTGCTTGAGCCCTTTAGTTTATTAACATAGACATGCCTTGGATTTGACCTCCAGATAGAGGAGGTGTAGAAATCATTATTCTTCCACTCCCTCTTTGTTTATTCTTCAGTCGTTCTGGGATAAGAGGCTACTGCATTCAGGAATCTGACTTACTTAGAAACATCCCTGCTCCAGGTCAGAACAGCTTCCCTGCCAGAAAGGGCTATATGGCTGCAAAACAACTTCTTACTAGGGATGTGTTGAGACAGTCTGGCCCTTGTGTGATGGAAAGTGGGTCTTGCACCAGCCAGGGAATGGCCAGTGAACCCTGACCTTGGAGCATTTTCTGTGGTGATAGCAGGACAGCAAGAGAGAGACAGAGGAGAGGGCTGTGCCCTGCTGCTGCAGGGGAAGCAGCCCCATTTTTGTGCTCTTAGGCTGTTCCCAAATATTTTTGTCCATTTCTTTCTCTTGTTTTTGTTGCCATAAGATTGGCAAAGCAAAATCAGATAATGCCAGTTGTTCCCTCTGCACGTGTGACATAGCCACTCAGCTGCTCAACAAGTCTCCTCCTTTTCCTGTGCTTCCCTTCTCAGAGAGCAGCAGTTGTACCACTGTCTGGTACATTCAGGGCTGGAGGATGTCTCCTCTCTGATACTCATGACTTTCCCTGTGATTTCTTAGCCTCTTGAAAAAGAAATGGTCGGACAACATCCACCATTACTTAAACACATTACATGACTGGTGGTGGAAACCCAGCAGGGCTAATTTGATAACTGAGAATACATACTCCTCAGATCAGTGTTTCTTTGGACATGTATGTTCAAGTAGCATTTGATTTATTTCTTTAATAAAAACACCTCAAACTCTTTATTAAATGTGCATGGTTCAGTTTGAACTCTGATTTGCTTTGAAGGTACTTGAGATCATATCCTGTAGCCAGGAGAAGCTGGAGCATTTCTAGTCATTAAACACGAATGACTCTGAAAGGGTCATCCGGGCCTAGAAATATAGAGGTGCTGGAGTAACCTTTCTGAATAAAATTTGAATCCCTTTTTAGACAACATCTATTGCAGGGAGAAAATCCAAACTCCCCAAACATGCTGGGCAAAGCAGGTCACTAGAAATGATGTCTTGTCTGAGCGGGTCCTAGGACTTGCTGCAAAATCAACAGGTTTTGAGTAAGGTCTCAAAAAATTCTGTTCTGCAATAAACATGGAGGAACAGCATTAATTGTAGCCCATGGTGTTAATTTTGGTCACTGTCATGTTATTATAACAGATTCGCAGGCCACAAGCACACCGTATTTCCTTTGCTTGTCCAGCAGCTCTTATGAACCAGACATGCTGTTGAAAGGGAGTTGCAGATAATGTGGTTTCCCTGAGCCTTTCAAAAGTTATAAAACCAAGGGAGCCAAAATAGTCATCACAATTAGTAAGCAAGCTTGGAGCCTGAGTCTGAATCCACTGTTAGCACAAACAACCTGTGTTTATGTGCATCCTCCCTGCCCTTGGTGAGCAACATTTCACTGTGAGATTAGGGGTTGAAGGCTCTGAGATAGTAATTTCAGCTGTGTGCCTCTTAGTGCTATAAAGCCCATAGAATATCAGAAAATTTATTGCTGTGACTGAGTTGCAAACTCCCTGAAGTGAACAAGGGTTGCAGACCTCATGATAAACAGCACATGCTAATATTTAGCAAATGATAATGCAGACCTCAGAAAAGTATGGAGAGAGGAAAATATATTCCCAAGGGCTGATAACTAATGTAAAGAAACAAGAAACAGTTTAGAGTGGGAGGGGATTTCCCTAGCTTCCCTCCTCCATGGATAAGTCACTACCTTACTGATGCGCTGCACAGGGCCCAGCATTGATCCCCCCAGCAACAAAGTTACTCCTGGCAGTAGTTCAGAATACACAAATTCACAAAACCCCACAGGCAGAGCAGACCTGATGTTTTCCAGTCCTAGCTGGAAGATGATAGAGCCTATATTGCAAGCAGATGAAATGACTTGTTGCTAAAATTCAACTGCTTCTTTATAGGGCTTCTCTGATGCCCCTGTGCCATCTGCTCCATGCACAGGTGTCCTGGGTTCAGCAGTAGCAGTCATTTTTTCTCCTAGTTAATAGCCGATGCAGTGCTGTTCTTTTGACTTTTGGCCTAGGAACAGTCCTGATAACACAGATGTTTTAGTTACTGCTCAAATGTTTAGTCTGACCAAGGACTTTCTGAGTCTCATGCTCCGCAAGGGAGGAAGGGAAAGCGGGGGGAAGCAGAGAGAGGACACCTGACCCAAACTAACCAAAGAGGTATTCCATACCACAGCATGTCATGCCCAGGATGGAAAAACTGGAGGCAGTTACCTGGAAGGGTTAGATCACTGCTCAGTGGGGTTGGGTATTGGTTGTTGGGTGGTGAGCGGTTGTATTCCCTTCCCTTGTTATTCCCTTATCATTATTATTATTGGTGGTAGCAGCAGTGGTTTGTGTTATACCTTAGGTACTGGACTGTTCTTATCTCAGTCCGTGGGGGTTACATTCTTTTGATTCTCCTCCCCATCCCTCTGGGAGCGGGGAAGAAGGAATGGGGGAGAGCAAGGCAACGACTGCATGAGTTATGGCTGGGCTTAAACCATGACTACAGGACAGGTATTTTACAAGACTATTTTCCTGTCACCTCTTCCCAGCTAACGTTTTTCCACAGAGCTAAAAAATCCTCCATCTTCTTGCATCCAACCAGTGAGGAATATCCCCACTAGAAATGTTCCTGTGCCTGGGATATGCCCTCCTGGAAGAGTCACGTTCCCTGAAGTTCACACAGAAATGTGCCTTTGGAGGGGATGAAGGACATACAACATGATGTCAGAGTTGGGTGAGCCCTACTTGTATCAGCATCACTTGATGTGTACAAACAGCACTGTTCTGGTAAGTGCTGTGCCAAATTATGTCATTCCCTGAGGCAGGAGGGTTCGTATGGCTGATTGTAGTAAACCAGGGGCTGAGGCGACCTATAACGTCTTTTTGTGGCCTTAAAACAGAGGCAACTGGAAGGTGGATGATGCTGTCCAGCTGTGTCTGCCGCTTGTAGTCAGGGATGGGGATGGGAAAGGAACCATGCATGGTGAATTCTTGGCGAATGAGTAGAAGGGAATGAGAGGGAGGAGTGAGAGGGGAAAATCACAGCCTTGGCACAAGGTGAGTTCTAAGTGGATGGGGCTGCTTCCCTTTGATGCCTGCAGGAAATCTGTAGCTACTTGAGTGTATTCTGACCTGTGTTAGGGATTGGTCTTTGCACCTGAAGTATTATATGCAGAGAATCTATTTATTCATTCCCTATACTAGTCCACTGCAATACAAGCTTGCAATGTGTGGTAGGTCATCAGAGGGTGATGCATGCCTTTGGAGAGCTGGTTGTGCTACAGCGATGGAAGATGGCTGCTTCATGAACCGCTATCGTGCTTAATCCGTAGCTGAAATGAGGAGAGCTCAGAGGCAGAGGGCAGCAGCTGCCTAATGACTTTAGGTGTTACTTTGGGGTAGGAGGTGAAAAATGATGTGGGTAAACAACTGGCATGAAGAGTGAGGCTTTGCTCGGAATTTGACTCAATAATGTTTCTTTAAGTTGTGATAAATCAGCCTGTTGGTGATCAGAGATACAGTCATGACACTTCTGAAAGACAAAGATTAGAACTGCAGACTGTGTCCAGAGTTATGTGTCTGTGCTTGCCCTCATAAGGTGAGAATTAAAGCTTCCTGTGTGATTATGTGGAAACTGCAGTAAAATGTACATAAAACCAAATTGTGGGTCATGCATTTCAGATGCTGGAATGGGAGAAATGATAGATAGCCTGTGGCAAAACCCGATGTATGTATGTGTGACTGCAAAAGATCAGAAGGCGGCATAAGCATCTGATTTAGAATGCTTGTACTGCAGAGGCATATTCATAGCATATGTTGAGAGCTTACAGGGAACAGACAATGCAGCATGTGATACCACACGCAGAGAGAGCTAGCACGCTGGAAACTTCATTCTCCTGAGAAAAAGATCACAAAGCAACATATATTTTTAAGAGGCACCCTTATGTTTTATATTCATGCTTTCTGCCATGATATTTGATAGCATTGCATTTCATCACTTGGAGACACACTGCTTGGGAAGGCAGACTTGGAGAGTACCTGAGCTCTGTTCAAACCCATTTCCCTACGGCTGTATACCATACTTGTCCCATTATTTGACCACTGTGCATCCCGACAGCAAATTCTGTGTAGTTAGGTTTAGCTGCCCTCACTCTGCTCTACATGGCAGCCCTTTTTATGAGCAGGCTGAAGTGCTATGCATTCAGCCTCTTGCTATGGATAATCAGGAGCCTCAGGTAGTTGTCTATCCTCTTTCTGGAGTGGAGGTGACTACTGGAGGCACATCCTTACCAGCCAAGAACCTCTCATCTGCGGTGACACATGTATCCTTCTGTCAACATCTCCTTCATGCTGGATGAAATATCATTTAAGGGAGGCCAGGGGGAGCAACCTTTCTCCTTCAGATCCAGGGCTGCTTCCAAGATACTGAACAGGTAGCAAAGGACTCTTACTACTCTCTCTGCTGACGTAGTCACTCAGCATCCTACTCCAGCGTAGCTAGGGTGAACAAGGAGTCTGCTAGCCTCTTTCCAGTCACCAGCGGCTGCATGTTCCACTCCTGAGAAGCAGCTCTGGTCTTGGGAGATGGCATGATGCAATGAAATTTAGGGAAAAGCCTGATGCAAAGCTGCAGAACTGGGAGGAAGGGATTGTTGCCAGGAGAGCGACAGTGGAAAAGGTGATAGGAAGGGAAATGACAACAGCAAAGAAAGCAACGACCGGCAATTGGGGGAAGATGGGGCTGATGGAAAGTGAATGGAAGAGAAAACTGAGAGGAATGGTTTGATAACTCTAGATAATACAGCATACTTGAGGCAGGGGTTCCATTTTTATCTACATATTTTTTTTTAAATTCCAGCTCTGATCTGTGAGTTGCTGCAGAAGAATTATTTTATTGTTGTGTGCCAGTCTTTCCTCATTTATGAAACAGGGATAATGGCCATTAGCAACCCTATGGTAGGTGAGGGCATCTTAAGATCCTAGCCTGGAAGTGTTGACACTTGAGCACTATTGATAGACATCTGGAGACAGGCTGTCTCTGTGAATACTTCTGAAAAAATCTGGAGTGCCTTTGAATTTGGCAGCTCCTAGTGCACATGCATCGAACCTCAAGCACCTTCACAAGGTCTGATGCTGGAACTTATGTGTGTAACTGTCCTGTCTCCTTGTGACAGCTTTTGCAATACCTGGTGACACAGAGGCTGTCACAAGGGTAAGGAGCAGCAGAGCTCTGAGCTCATCCTTAAGGACCAAACAGCCATAAGATTTATCTCCAAGTCCAAAAGTGCAAGTGATGGAGGTCTCTGCCTGCACCAGTGCTGGGGACCTTGGCAGACCTGGGTGACCTTAGACAGGTTATTTATTCCCTCTCCGCTTCAGCTCTGTATTAAAAATAAATTAAATGAGAACACTTCCCAGGAGAGTGATGAAGGTAAGTAAGGTAAAGAGGATATGATGATGTGTATTGAGAGTCCTTGGAAGTGCACAGATATAAGTTAATCAGAAAAGTACATGTTTGTCATCTGCCATTCATCACGCCATTCATTTTGCTGCACTCCACCCTCAGTCAGTGATCATTAACATCACTCAGACACTTGAAGTGATTTTAAGAAATTGCCAGAGATGTGCTGTTTCTCATTTCAATAGGTCTTAGCCAAGACAAAGAGGCAAATAATTCAGTGTCACAAAGCTGATAGCAAAAGAGTCACAGATGCTGATATCAAGAGACTTATCTAGTCCATTTTTATCTTTTTTTATCTTGCCTTCTTCATCTCATCAACCACTGCTGGACTCCACAACTGGGTTTCTTTGAGATCCTCTCAGGATTCATAGCCTGAAGACCCTTAAGATTGGTCATTTTTACAGATCTTCATATCGTCAGGTGTGTTGAGTTCTCTTTTCAGTACCCAAGTAAGTGCTGAGGTTTTTAGACATAAGTATTTCAGATACAGTTATGACCAGTAGGCTGCTACTTGTCTGCCATCATCTGTGTGCTTGTGCTTCAATTGCATCTGTGTACAGTAGTTACATTGACTGGTGGGAGATAGTAGGGAGCCAGAGATGTTCAATAGCTTGGTGTTCAGTTACTTGAATGTTTCACATCTTCTGAACCAAGGCAGTATCTGGCCTTTATTTTCTCCCCACTTTTCTGTCCCAGAACTATCCTGACCAGTTATTACATTTATGCCAGTCTGAGTCACAGGGCAGCTGGAACAAGCTGTTCTCTTCACTTTTTGTAGAAGTCTGTCTACTTTCACAGCAAGGGTAGGGCCCCTTTTAGAGGACATTCAAGTTTCTTCAGTTGATGTAATTTTCCTGCTCATATGTTTGGCTTCTTGTGTGTGAGTCTCTAAACTTTGGAAACTCTGTTGAAACAGCTACTTCATTTCTGCTGATAGAAATTCACATTTATGTTTAGTGGAATGATACAAAGAAGCAAAGAACTTTTTCTTTGTGATCCCGATCCTCCCTTTAATCACAAAAAGTTCAGACCTCAAACTGACCCAGAATCCTGTTCTTATTACTGGGGTGACCCCCATTATATGTGATCGAAAAGGGAGTTCTGATCTCTGCAAAGAGTAGCTCGAGGCCCTAACTTTTTCATGTGCCAATATACCTTACTGCTGTTCCTGGGGGTTAGCCAACTTTCACCAAGTTGGGAAACATCCATAAGCAGAGCTATGAGTGGAAGTGACATATTTACCTCGCCTTGTCTCCTTTCATCCCGTTTTAGACCTCAAACTGTCCAACAGCATTAGGAAGCCCCACAGAATGAGCACTTGAAGTCAGTACTGCTGGATTTACTGAATCTCTGTGCTATCTCCTGACACTAACATTAACTGAAGACATTGGGAATGGGGCAGAATATGACCTCTGTGAGATGAGTTTCAGGGATATGAGAAACATCTTAGAAATGAATTTGGGAAACCACATCTGCCTGCTATATTTTTCTTGCAATTAGTCAAGAAGCTAGTGCACATACGGTTATCTCGGAAAAACAGAAGAATCAAACAAGAACCAGAGGTCAGAGGAAGATATCTTGTATTGATCTTTATGAATAAATGGCAGTCATTAAAATAGCTACTCGCTATGCAATAACCTTGGCTTCCATCTGTGGTACAACAGTCTAAATAAGGAAACAAGAATTTGCTGTGCCATGCATTCACATGGAGCCATGTGTATGTTAGTTAACTCTCAAGATAATTGCCAAACCAGAGTGTATTATGGTGGAAAAAGAAGGGTGAATTTTGTTCTAACAGAATAACAGAAAAGATACCAAAGTAAATCTGCAAGCAGTTAAAGCAAACCTCAACCCTGGTGAAGAAGAGTTATTGAGTTTTCTGTGTGACTCAGAGCACTCTTTAGTTATTAATTCAATTCCTTTAGTGGCATGTAGGAAATATGCAGACCCTCTACATGAGTTAAATTTGCCATTGTAAAGGAACATGAATGGCACATGCACAGATTTGTAAGAAGCAAATCCAGACATAACTTAATCACTTAGTTTGATCCAAAGTGCACACCAAGTAGATGAAAAGAATGTGGTCATTTAATCTCTGTAAATATGATGTCTATTCATATACTGAGGCAATTAATGTACTGTTCCATGAAGACTGAGCTGAAAAATTAATTTAGACTGACTGGAGATGAAGATTACAAAACAGGCTGAAAACAGACTGAAGGGACCAGCAACACATAGTGATGAATAAATGCCAACACTTGGTGGGGGATACCTCAGGGGAGCAGTAGGGAACAATGTTAAACTGTTTCTGCTTAAAATTCTTATTAATGGTTTGGAGGGAGGGTTGGCTATGATGTAAGCTCAGCGCTGGAATGGTGCTCATCTTGGGAGAGATCGTGCTTTCCAAAAAACTAACACTAACAAATTTTGGATAAATCAGAATTACAAAAAATGGTGCCGAATGTTCCATCTGGGGGCCTACCTAAAGTCTTAGTGATTGCACCTGTCTGTAGATGCTTCACTTTGAAATCTAGGTCCATGAGGCCCACCATTTAGAACAAACATAAATTCTCTTGGTTTCCACTATGTTTCAGCCTCTCCCACTTATTTATCTAATGTTTGTCCAACTTTGTCCACACTGCAGTCTCCATACAAGAGCCTTCTGGCTGACCCCTTAAACACACTGTTTCATTGTACTGGTATTTGAACATGTATCATGATTCCAGCAAGTGTCTGGATCCAGTGCAGTATTTCAAAAAGACAGCAGGTAAAGCAATATGGAGTTGTAGGGTCTTTGTTTCCTTACTAAGTCTACTGGTCCCCAGCCTGTTTCCAGAGCTCAGTGAAAGCTGCACTTTGAGACTGTTCTTCGAGTACTATCATCATTGCTTTGAGTACGGAGGTTCGGTTCCCATAGTCAGCTGTCACCTCTTGACTTTGATTGTGGGTGTTCAGTAGTCCTAAGGGGAGAAGGGCATGGTGCTGGCTGGGAGAAGAGATGTAGTTTCTCTTCCTGCACACATCCTGGCAATAGGAGCTGGACAGATAACCTCTTTCCATATCTGGAAAGAGAGGCAGGGAGATAGTTACAGGAAATGCAGAGCAACTTTTCTATCACTTTGCAATACGTCCATGGGTCCTGTCCATCAGTAGTTGTAAGGCTCACGAGAAGTTAGTCATCTGTTAGGCATTGCTGTGCTACTTCAGGAGTGCAACATCACTGTGCGAGTCTCCTGCAAGTCTTGGGAAGAAATACGATGGCATTGTTTGTGCTGGATTCAGTTTTCAGGCCACCAGTTCAACAAGGCTGGTTTATATTTGTGTTGTGAGCTCCCTGGGGCAGGAAATGTTTTAATGGGTTTCGTTTACACAATGGGGTTGCTTCTTGGTGGTTTTAAGGAAACATGCACAGTGCTTAGGCACTGAATAGGAGGATTGAGATTAGGAGACAAATTAAAACATGAGCGACAAAAGGGACAAGCCACATCCAAAAATCAGGTGAGGATGGAGCGAGGGAGAGTGTTAAGTATAGGAGCACTTTTGTTTCAGCCCCTGCAAGAATCTCAGTTCTCTCTTTGGAGTCTTGTTTAAATAGAGATACCATAAAATACAGCACTCTGAGGGTTACGAGTACCAAATTTCTTTCTTCTCTTGTGCTTGGCTGAAGGAAACATTCATCACACATCACAGAAATGAATACTGGTTTGGGACTCGAGTGGGAGGAATGACTAAGAACTAAGAATTAATTGCTTGATTCATTCTCTGATCATTTCTTGCAAGTATTAGAAAAGGTGTTATTACCTATTACTTCTGAAAGATCTTTATTTTAATTGTCCTTTGATGAGAACAGGAAACAAGGGAATTGGTTATTCAGTGTGGTCCAGTAGTAAGGTGTTCAAGTAAAAAGCAGAATCCCATGAAGCTGTTCCCTGAAATGACATTTATTAGGCTGTAAAATAGCCTTCCACAGAAGCAGTTGCAGCCCTGTCACTTAACTGTCAGGTTACTGAGACTAAGAGGCCATAAGACCTCCTTCAATTAATTGCCATTTGGACTGGAGTGAAACTTTATAAAGGTTGGCTTGAAGATTCCCAGTGACTCATAAGTATCCCGCAAGCCTTGCAAAATTGTCAAATAATTTGATTTATTTATATTCTGAATGCCTAGATTTAACTTCTAGCTATTAGCTGTTTTGCTAGATCTTTTACCCTTAAGGCTGAAGAAACCTTGTTAGCTAATTCTTATTATTGCTTTAAATACATATAGCCTGTGATTAAGAAACCTCTCAGCCTTTTCTTTGTAAAATTAAAGAGGTAAATCTTCTCATGTCTTTCTCCAGAATTAAGTTTCCTAATTCTTCATTCGTTCTTGTGTCTTTTCCCTGAATTCTTTCCCATGTCTCAGAATCTGCTGCCTTTGAAATAGGCTTTGAATATCAGCAGCAGATACGCCAATGCCAGATTGGGACAATAAAAAATTTCTTTGCTTGCTATTACATCTCTAGTACATGCATTACACTGCTGAAGATGTCAGACTGGTAGTCCATGTTAAACCAGTTATATTTGACAACTTGCTAGGCTTTTTGCAGTTTGCTTCTGGCCTCCTTTGTCATGTCTGACAAATAAGATCTCCACTGTTTAATCTTGCATTCAGGACTTCCTATGTGTCTGTACTGAAATTCATACCGTTGGCTTATGCGTGATTGACTACATTGTCCTCTAGATTGTTTTGCTTTATCGTCCTCTTTATTCCATCACTTCTCCAAATTTTCAAACTTACTAAGTAATAATTTAACTTTTTCTTCTTGGTCAGCAATAAAAACATTAAATAGCAACTGCTAAGCAAAGATCTATATGGGACCAGAAATTTACTTGCCAAGCAAACATTTGCCATTTAATATTTAATTTGGAAAGCTATCAATTACCTGCTCTCCAATTGATCTGTACTGTACTATGTTGATTTTAAACCAATCAAGTTTATTACTAAATAATTCAAGTCTGGAGCTTTTCAGAAGTCCATTACATCGACCCATTTACTTTTATCAACCTCATTTGTAGGCCTGTCAAAATGTGAGACTGGATTAATTTCACAAGATTCCTTTCCCATTACACATTGTTGATGGACATTAATTACTTGTTGTGTTTCGTCACAGCTGTGTTTTTGCCTGGGACTGATGTGCAGCAGACAAGCCTATGTTGATAGGCCTATTTACAGCTTTTTAATTTATGTGGTATATGGAGAGCACCAACTTTTTTATCATCTTCTAAACTTTTCCAGAATTTATAGCAAAGCATTTTGTTTCAGTGAGGTGTGGGCATACACATGAGCAGCTACTTGATTTCACTGAGGGCTTTTAATTTTTAATATTATTCTAAATGTGTCTGTTGGTTTTTATTATGTTATCGTACTCCCTTCTGAGTAGCAATTTGCATACAGAATCCCTTGAGTATGTGCTTCTTCAGAAAACAGACAGGAGGTATCACAGAATCATAGAATCATAGAATAGTTAGGGTTGGAAAGGACCTTAAGATCATCTAGTTCCAACACCCCTGCCATGGACAGG